>PVJC01004198.1:10967-65422 GCA_004026665.1 Murina feae | reverse complement strand
GAGGAGAGGAGAGGAGAGGAGAGGAGAGGAGAGAATGTATCCCGTTTATGGCGGGAAGCAACAGCATGAGGATACGCTACGAAAAGCACTCAATGTGGCCTCTTTGCTGCGAGTAAGATCATCCAGGGGTCATCACGTCACCTCGTTTAGGGTGAACCTGAGTCACCACGACATTTACCAAGAGCCACAGAGAAGGTCCTGCAGGCCCTGCTCCTGGGAGGCGGGGTACTGTGCTTCGATGGCGACCTGGGGGCCCGGGTGCTGGCGGAGCACCTGAGCCCCGGGGAGTGGCTCCTTGGCCAGCTGGCCCCAGGTGCTCCTGGGCTGCATTTCCCCTCCCCCCCTCCCCCCAATCTCGGCCACATGGAGAAGCACTCATGTGCTCACTGCCTGGAACTCGCGCCCCAAGTGTGTTTTACTCTTGACAGTTTCCAAATTTCTAGAGAAACCACCTTCAACCTCCAAGAGCCCCGGGCGGGCAGAACTGGTCACAGCCTTTGAGGGTGTAAGAGCAAATGCACACAAGCTGTACACTGCTCACACCCTTAAGATAACACCCGCAAGCCCGCCCACTCCTTGCTCATGTAGGAAAAGAAAGCTTCGACTCGAGGCCAAGTCTCTGCTGTAAAGCACTTATTGGAAGCAGTTCTCACTCGATTCCTTTAAGCTGTATATGAACACAAGTGAGTTTCTTAGCGTAAGGCTTGCAAATGCTGCTACTCATGGTTGGAGACAGAGGTGAGTGGCCCGCGCATCTCTGTCCTCGTCAGGGCTCCACGGGGAAGCCCGAGGCGCAGGAACCGAAGGAGGATTTCCTATTTCATCCTGGATGGTTGCCCAGAATGTGTCTATGAAGCTTCTTGGGACAGTTTCTGAGCTCAGCAATGAGCTAACGCCTTTATGTTCCTTGAACAGCACCATGACTTGCTTCCTTAAAACTTCTCAAATCCTTCAATAAGTATACAAGGTTTAAGTAAGAACTGGGGGGTGGGGGGGTGGGGGAGGGAAGGGCAGCAGACAGAGGGCCAGGAGACCTGAATTCTGGGGTCTGGCCTTTCCATAACTGCATTCGGGTCACTGCAATTATGACCATGAGCGTCGGTGCGCAGATGCCCCTAATCAGCTCCTGGGGGGCCCCCTCCACGTTTGCGCCCGGAGCTCTGCTGTCGCTGTCACCGCAAGAGCACATGCGAAGCAGCTGCTGAAAAGCGCTCTGCAAATTCCAGCACACAGATGCTCACCGGCACGACGAACGGACAACCCTGAGCTGGTCTGACCTCGGCACTGCCAGCTGCGGGGAGCCGAGCAGGCCTGCTGGAGCGCGTGTATTGGCCCTGGTCAGTCGCAGCTGAAGGAGGCGGCACTGCCCCTGCGTCCTGCTCCAGAGACGTCAGCGTGGTGACCCTGGGGTGGCTCCACGCAACGGGCAGAGGTGGGAGCTGCTCTGTGCAGTCAGGGTTCCTCGAGTGGCTAAAGCTGCGCATTCCCGCGTGGCCCGCACTCCCCTCAGTGTCCTGATGGCACAGCAGCCGCCAGCCCCAGGCTCGTCAGACCAGCAGGCTGCCAAGCTCCCGGGGAAGGAGTTTACTGTGAACCTGAGATCAACCAACTGCTTTGCCAGCCTGTCCAGCAGCTGGGCAAGTCCCGGCCAACGCGGTCCCACACGCTTTCCATGAAAATCCTTTCACTTCTTGCGTCTTTTTTTGTGGTTTTTACTTACAAAGCTAAGGCAACCAGACGTCCCGATTTTTAACAATTTGTCCTGCGTCCCGCGGCGTTTTAAAAAAGTCCCGATTTTTGGAAAGAATGCACGACAAGCTAGGGAACGGCGGGAGAACGGGAAGGGAAGATACAGTTGTCGGCGGCCAAGCGGTCAATGGTGTCCCGCTTTACCAGTGTTAGAATCTGGTCACCTTATACAAAGCACAAGTGAGGTTTCTGCACCAGCCAGACGATCTGATTTCAACGTTCTCACAGGAAAACAGACTGATCGCGGCGATTAAATCCTAGGTAACCGGGAGTGGAGGGAGGATGTTCAAATGAAGATAAAGAAACGACTTCATCAGCTGCCACCATGGCGTCGTGCGAAGCACTGATAACTCTCCCCCACTTGACCTCGGAGAGGCGATGGTCACAGCCCCCAGCATGGTGGAGGCCCCGTGGGAGGGGCCAGGAAATCCGCGTGGGTTGGGGAGTGAATGACATCCCCACATGAGCAGGGGCACCTGCGAATCTGAGGGATCAAGTGGGACCCGCACCGGGGGAGCCTGCGCCAGTGCCCTGAGGTCTATCGGGCATCGTGCCCTCAGACGAGCTGGCTGCTCACACACTTGGGCCCTGGCAGCAACTGGAAGGGAGGAGAGCGGGTTGGGTGTGAGTGGGCGCTGTGGCCAGTCGGAGAACCCACGCACCATTTTCACATGAAGGTGATAAGTATTAGACATTCACAGGCAATGAAACAATGTCTTAGGCTGTCGCAGCTGCTGGCCATGGCAGTGTAGTTCCCTCTTTTATCGCCCATAACTCATTCCCACCACCCCGTCGTTGAACTGTGACATTCTCTCTCTCTCTCTTTTTAATGTTTTTATTGATTTTAGAGAGGGAGAGATAGAAACATCCATGATGGACGAGGATCATTGAGGGGCTGCCTCCTGCATGCCCCCTCCTGAGGATCGAGCCCGCCACCCAGGCATCTGCCTTGACTGAGACTCAAACCATGACCTCCTAGTTCACAGGTCGATGCTCAACCACTGAGCTACACCGGCAGGCCTGTCTGTCATCTCTACCACTACCAGCCTCATCACCTCACGTCTGGGTTCATTCACTACAAGAACTTCCATGTGGCCTGTTACCTTATCTCCCCGCCCGAGTCCGCCTGGTCCCACAACCCACTTCTGGTTTTCCTCCGGCAAAGCCCTTATGTCCTCGAGCCCAACTCTCTGAGTGACTCTGAAGACCCTGCTCTCATGGGGGAGCTCCCAGCAGACAGGAGAGGGTGGAGGCAAGAGGGGATGGGATGCAGGAGACAGGGTCCTAGTCTTTCTGACCTCATGGCCGTGGGCCAACTACCTGGTGTCTCCAAGCCTCTGTGTCCTCACCTGGAAGGCAGGGTAACAGCAGTGGCTGCCCCAGGAGACCGCCTCAGGGTTTAAGTAAGACAGTTGGCACCAAGGAGTGCTCAGCCCGCCTGCACAGTGGTGAGGTCCTTGTCCCTCCCGGGTTTCCTCTCCCTGACAGTGTCCGTCCCTGTCTCCCATCCTGTCCTCTCCCAGTGGCGCTGCAACCAGGGCTGCTCTGTGGTCACCCGCCCTGAAGGCGGGGTCCTCGCTGCCCCCGGACGTCCCTGCCCAGGCCAGCACTCTCTGCACCGGCGCAACACCTGTGGGCTGGGTTTGCTGCTGCTTCTTTGTGATTGCTCTCCCAGAGCCTCTCCTTCCTTGGGTTTAAAACATGATGTCCCTCATCCGGTGCCCACAGACCCACTGGCTCTCGGGGACCAGAACTCAGGCCAAGGAAGAAGCAGGCAAAGGAAACAGACGGGGCTCAAACCCTCCTCTAGGCCCCGTTCAGTTACGAATGTCAAATGTTTGAAAGGGTTATCAGGCCTTCTCTTTGCGTAGCCATGCCCTGGCCGGTGTGGTTCAGTGGTTAGAGGGCCATCCTGCGCACCAAAGGGCTGTGGGTTTGATTTCCAGTCAGTGCACACACCTGGGTTGCAGGTTGTGGCAACTGAGTGATGTTTCTCTCTCCCATGATGCTTCTCTTTCTCTCTTCCTCTCCCTTCCTTTCTTTCCCTCTCTCTCCCTCTCTCCCTCTCTCTCGAATTACTGAAAAGCATAGCCTCAGGTGAGGAGTAAAAAAAAAAAAAAGAGGACGGCAGCCCAGAGTGGACCAACCAGAGCGAGAGCAGAGGGTTTTGAAGAAAGTAGCAGAGAGAAAGGGGGAGCACAGATGTTAGAAATTAGTTAGCCTCCTGTACGATACCTGTGTCGGTTCACACAGGGAATGCAATTATCTCGGGTATTTTGAAAAACATCTTTATTTCAAAAGAAGGAAGCTGGGGTTATAGAAATCACTCTTGGTGTCCTTTGAGGGCAGTTTCAACACCAGGGCCCAATGCTGGGGCCGAGATTTCAACACAGCCAGCACCTGGGAGGCTGCTCAGCCCCTCCCCTCGTTTTGACTTTTTGCTTGTTTAAGGTGACCAGATTTTAACATTGGTAAAGGGGGACACCATTGATGGGGGGGGAGGGTTCTTCTTTTTATTATTACTTAAAATATTACAAAGAGTAGTACATATGTCTCTTTCCAAAAATTGGGACTTTTTAAAAACGCCGTGGGACTCGGACAAATTGTTAAAAATCGGGACTGTCCCGCCAAAAGCGGGTCATCCAGTCACCTTGTTCTTGTTAACTGTCAGGAGAAAACTGCTGAGGAACTCACCACGCAATGTCTGTCATTAGACCTCAAATGTCTGTGGTTGATTGAAACAGAGGAAGAGCGTTCCATCTTTCGAGACGCTCTTGGAGCTGTCACCTACCCTCCTGAGAGCCCAGACCTGCACAGCGAGCACAGGTGTGCCAGCGGCTCGCAGTGATCCTGCCTCTTCCTCTCAAACCCAGGAAAGCTGGAAGGGCTTGGCTCCCACAAACCCAGGAACCCTGAGATGCAAGGAGGTGGGTCTGGTGGGAGGCGGGCAGGTAGGCCGCTCAGGACCACAGGCCCCGGGTGGGATGGCCGCACTTTTCTCTGGGTGAGAGACTGAAGTGCATCAGGCCTTGCGAAGGACTGGGAATTTAGGGAGATTCATGCCAGGGCGCCCACTAAGCAGCCCTCCTGAGTCCGGGGAGAGGGAACCCGGCCGCTGCACTCACAGAGCCAGCGGGCTGGCGACTGCCGGGCGCTCACCCTCGGCAGCGACACCGATACCAATACCGATACCGATACCGAGAAGTGGCCTCAGGTCTCCGGCTGCCACCCCCACCCCTGGGTTCACAGCAGACAAACAGGCCCCCTTCCCACAAGGCCTGTGCCGGCCTGGTGCACGCTGTCCCCCAACCACCAGAAACACACTCCCGTGGGGATGCAAGGACCCACAGCCAACCCATTCTTGCTTTGAACGGTGGGAGTCCAAGCCCAACATGTTTACCGTTTTCAAAGCGGATAGTTCAAAAATACCAATTCCATGATTTAAAAAAATGTTTAAAACCTCACAACACCAAGAGATTAAAATGAACGACATTCAGTCTCTCACTAATGGGAAGCATACCCGGTTTCTTTTTTCTCTTAATCCTCACCAGAAGGTATGTTTTCAGTGATGAGCGAAAGAGGAGAGAGAGAGAGGAACATGGATGGGTTGCCTTCTTATAAGCCCCACCCGGGGATCAAGTCTGCAACCTCAGTATGTGCCCCGGCAAGGATTCGAACCCCAGCCCTTCCGTGCACGGGACAGCACTCCAATGAACGTGGCCACCCGCCAGGGCAACACAATGGATTGTGAATTACGGTGACCGCCACGTCTCCGAAGTTCGCTCTGCAAACATCTGCCCCCCTGCACCTGAGGCCTGTCTTGGGCCACCGCCCAGGACTCCCGCATCCTCACCTGCCCTCGTAGCACACGGTGCACCTCCAGAGGTGGGTCCTGCTCAGGAACACGCGGCACCCAGAGCACACGCAGTGGCTGCAGCCCTGGCACACGGCGCCCCGGTTCAGCAGCAGCCCCAGCGCCCGCCGGCAGCGGGCACACGCCTTCTCCTGGTGCCCCTGGCCCGAGCTCTTCCCGCCTTTCCACCGCAGATGCTGCAGGTGCGCCTTCAGTTTCCTGTGGCCCAGAGAGTTCAGTCAGATCCCACAAAATGGGCAGCAGAGGCCAGACACCCTCCCCGTGGCCAGGGCCCCGACTGCGCCCCCACAGCAAGGGACAAGGGGCTTGCCACCCACGCCCTGGGCCCCTCCATGGCCGATCCCAAGGCTCAGAGGGTTTCTCAGCTGTGAAACAGGGACGGGAAAACCTTACCCCAGGGCTGCTGGGAGGGTTAAGGGCAAAGCATAAGCGAGAGGCCTGGCACAGAGGAGTAAGCTGCTTATTGTTCTGGGTTCATCCTTTCGTGCCCAAAGGGCATTAACATGATGGGCAAGAACGGAGAGAAGAGGAAAAACAAAACGTAGAGTATGAGACTCAGCCTAATGTGCGAGGCACGGCAGCTCTAACAGGCATGCATGCCTGCCTCTGCCATCGGGACCAGTGAAACGCTTAACTGCTGTTCTGCTGACAACTGCTCATTTCCTGCGGCCAAGTCCCCCGGGCAGCAGCCCTAGGGCAAAGGGCTGTCTCGTTGGCCCCAGGACACTCTTTCTGAACCATCTCTGTGACCTGCTTTTAGACGAGAGAAGCCAATTGCAAGGAACACGCTTGCACCCCACTTGCAGGCTTTCCCCGGAACCGGCAGCCTCAGGCACTTGGCTCCAGGTACATGATCTTCGCTGAAAACCGAAGCGATGCTGTGCATCAGCGCGCGCCAACCAGTGGTCCGTGAGGACTGAAGGGTTGGTGCCCGCTGCTCTAAATCACGGAGGGATCTTTCACCATCAAAGAACAGCCCTGTGCTCAGCCTCCTACATTTCTTAGCAGAAGGAAGTGTGAGTCCGTCTAGAGCAGCGGTTCTCAACCTGTGGGTCGCGACCCCTTTGGGGGTCGAACAACCCTTTCACAGGGGTCGCCTAAGACCATCCTGCATGTCAGATATTTACATTCTAATTCATAAGAGTAGCAACATGACAGTGAGGAAGTAGCAACGACAATAATTTTATGTTGGGGGTCACCACAAGGAAATGTATTTAAAGGGCCAGAAGGCTGAGAACCACTGGCTTAGAGAATCTGGGGATAGCAGGTGAGGACAGACCAAGAGCACTGCACCTTCCAGGTGACCGGAAGTCTCCCTCCCCCCTCAGGCACGTGGGTCCGCAGGTGTGCTCTGTGCCGGTGCTCTCCTTGGCCCTGGCAGACCCTGAGAGCCCAGCCCGACCTGCAGCCCAGCCCATCACTGCTCTCCTGGACCTCATGTCCCCACAGATGCAGCATCTGGAACCCACTCGAAGGTGGGGCTGGACAGCTGATGATGGACACTGCTCTGAAACACCCAGTTCTGCTTCAGTAAATGTTAGCTGGTGGCAAACAGCTGTGCAACCACGGAGGAGGAAAGAGCTCCCACAGGCAAACCAGCCGGGAACAGGCTGAGCAGGTTCACGTCCTCCTTCTTTGCTTGGAAGCCAAAGTGAGAGAAAAAAAAAAAAAGGCAAGGAAAAAAAAAGGCAGGAATGGCTTCCAGCAGATTTGCTGTTTCTAAGCTGCTTCCTTCCTTTGCGCCTTCAGGTGCCACGAAAAATAATTTAGGAAAACTTTTAACCAGGGGGCTTGCCCTGGAGGGGATGCTGGAGCCTGTCAGCTTCCCTAGAGCTACTCCTGCAAAGCAGGCAAGTGTGTCCCCCCCAAAGGCACCAGTAAGTGAGTAACAAAAGCAGCTTAAGTAAAGATGGTCCCGCCCGCAGCCCACTGCCCACCTTGGGGCGCTTGTCAGACCAGAGGCTGCGGGCGGGCGAGGAGCCATATGCCAAGTCCCGGGGCAGCTCCCAGCAGGAAAAGCCACAACCCCAACGGACCCCTATCCAGGGCACCTACCGGACCCGCTCCTCCTCGATGCTCTGCACCGCCTGGTCCCGGTGCAGCACCCGGAGGACCGCCTCGCGCTCCAGCTCCTGCAGGGAGTTCAGGCTGACTTCCTGGGCCATTTTGCTTCTTGGACGGTGATGTTTCACTCCATGGCCCAGCGCCCGGTGCAGAGGGACTGTGCCCCGGTTCCTGAGAGCCTCCCGCTCCTGCTCCCTGGCGCCCTGCTGCGTGGCTCTGCTTCTCCCTCTCTCACTGCGCACTCCTGCTCCTGGGACAGAGAGCCTGCAGCCTCTGGCATCCGGCTGAGACAAGAGCGGATCTTCCTCTGAGGTCTTGCCAGCGGGCTCTGAACGAGGCACGGGTCCAGCACACAGATAACTTCCGCCAAGCAGGCGTATCTCCAATCTGAGGGATTTAAAATAGCAGCAGGGAGACAGACTGTTAGGGACTCAGAGGCAAACTGCCCCCTTCAAACATCTGCCGGTCGCCGGGAAGGACGGCGGAAAGCCAGCGGCCCTGCAGCCTCGCCTCCCTTTGCGTTGTCTGCCCTGGTGATGTCGGAAGATTTTAAATTTCACTAAGTTGGTCTCGTGTTTCTAAAGGCCTCTAGCTTCCAAACTTGACTTTTTCTAGCCTGACTTCCGCCTCTTTGGCGATGAGAGGTGCGAAGGTCTGTATTTAAGACCATCCTCCTCGTTGAAAACACGTTAGCAGAGCAATGTCCTCAATGCCAGTTGTTATGTTTACAATTAACTTCAGAACTCAAGAAGAGGTAACCAATTAGGGAGGTCTCTTCAGAAGAGAGGTCACCACCGCCTCAACCCATCAATTATGGGCCTCAGCGATTTCACCAGCTGCCCACGATGGGGTCCTGGTTCTGTTAACGCGAGTCAAAAGGCTCTGCCTACATTGTTTCTATGTTTGTTCCTAATCAGTGACCTTGGGCAGCCATCCCCTTCAGCCCGTCCCTCCCCGCAACCAAGAAGAAGGCTGTGAATGGATAAGACGGATGCATAGTGACGAAATGCAGAAAGTGCAGCTGACGGAGTCAGTGTACTTTCTACGATGCCACTGTGTTAACCGATCGACATGAATTCCTTAGTGATGACACTTCCTTCCAGTGCTTGAGGAGCTAAACTCCCTCTGTCGGCTTCTACGGAAACCCACACTGCAGTCCCTTACCCATAGGAAGCATGGGTGAGCAGTGAGTATGCCCAAGGAAGGGACCATTCTCTGTAAGCAGTGATTCCTAACCTTCGTTCCTTTAATCTTTATATTGGAAGATGGGTAACCTTTCATATTTAAATGCATAAAATAAAATGCATTGAGTGGCAAAGACAATCGATGCCAATTAAGTGACAGCTACACCCCGGCACCACTCTGAAGGAAAGAGTCCACAGCTACGGAGAGATGCATTTACACCAACACAGCTCGTCTCCGTGGAGATCGGGGCTCAAACACGATCCCAGGATCACCTGGGTCCAGCCCTTTGCTCCAACAGCTGGAACAGAGCAAGGAGGACACGGGGGTATTCCCAGCTGCCTGTCTTTCCCTTTCCCTCCATCAAGGCCCATGCAGGGAGCCACGCCTTTGTCTGGGATCGACCGGGATGCAGGCCGCAGGGATGGGGGTGGGATGCCCCCCTAAACCCAGCATATCCTTCAAGCCCTGCATTTCCGTTTTGTCCGTGTGCAGTCCTGTGGGCCCAGTGGCACAGGGGCATCCAGACAAGCACAGTGCGGCTGTGGGGTCTAGTCCCTCAGTCCCACAGCCCGATTTCATCAGCCTGCTCTCTGCCTAGCGCGTGGCAGTGAGGATCCAAACTAAATAAGACACAGTCTCCGCATTCAAGAAGCTCACATGCCACGACCTGTGACCCAGGAGGTCACGGTTCCATTCCCAGTCAGGGCACAGGCCCGGGTTGTGGACTCGATCTCCAGTGGGGGGGGGGGGGTGCGTGCAGGAGGCACCGATCCATGACTCCCTCTCATCGTTGATGTTTCTCTCTCTCCCTCTCCCTTCCTCTCTGGAATCAATAAAAATATATATTAAAAAATTTTCACATTGCAGCCAGAAAACAAGTGACAGCATGGAGGGTGAGGATAAAAGCCACAAGTCTCCACAGAGAAGGGGTGCTCACAGGGAGGCAGGCGCTCTCCACAGGACAGTGTAGTTGGGGTGGGGTCAGGGGGTTTCCGGGGGAGGACATGCGGGGCCACTTTGCCAGGGGACCCAGATACCCAATCACATGCTTGCTTGCTTTCCCCCACCTAAGAGCAAGGCTTGCCTTTAGCTTTTAGACCTGACAAAGCTGGGGGCGAGGAGGGTGGAGGGGGAGGAATCCGAGAAAAGAGAGGCTTGTGGGGAGGCGGAGAAAGGATGGGAAAGTGAGTGATCTACCTGCAGGCTGTAGGGTCCTCCCCCCTCCCCCATTTCTCCCACCTGCCTGCCTGCCAGCTCTGAGCAGCTGGCCCCGAAAGCAAAGGGAAGAAAGACTCCTCCAGGTCCTGAGGGAGGGACTCGCCGCCAGGGGTGAAATGCAGCACATGGCGGAGGGGCTGGGTGCGGTGTGTGAACCTGTGAGCAGGAGCGTCATCGCTGCCCGGCTTGCAGGGGAAATGGCAGCACATTCTCAGAGCCCCAAAGCCACAGCCATTTCCTGGAGCAGCTGCACCGCTGCGAAGGCAGCCAGCCTGGAGAGGGGAAGGCTGGGGCCAAGGGGGCCTGGAGGGGCCGCGGACAACGCCGTGTCTTCCTGGCATGTGTACCTTCTTTCCCGCGGCCGTGACAGCCCAAAGGCGGCAGCGCCCAAGGAATGAGGTGAATGGAGAGCAGTGTTCTGTGTCTGCGGTTCCCACCCGCCTGGGCTCAGACCTGCACTCGTGACAGATTCATCTCTACAAAGGCGAGAGGACAGGCGTGTGCGCCCAACACAAAGTCTGACCCGCAATGGACACGTGCGCTGATGAGTTCCTTTGCTCTGCGGTTAATCAGAGGTGGGGATTCTGAAGGCCAGTGAGCACCAGCCCTGGCGTCCCCCACCCGCACGCCCTGTCCAAGGCTGGTACCTGGTTCTGTATTGTTTTCTTGAAGAATTCTTCGCAAGCTGTGTAACTGCAGGTCCCTCAAAGTTCCATCCGTTCTACGTGACGTTGCGTGTACATGGGCTTAAATCTAGAAACCACGACACCCACCCACAGTGAGAAGGGAACATTTCACCTGAACGCCCACACAGCACACTGCTGATCCTGCTCTCTCTTCCCAGGCAGGAGGGTATGCCCCCTTCTGCCCCCCGCCACCCCCGCCCCACCCTCCGGCCAAATACTGTTGTGGAATCTGAGTAAAACACTGACACACGAGTCCATGATTTTCATGGTTTAGACTTGTCATTTTTTTATGGAAGGGTAAAGAAGTGAGAATTAATGTTATTGTATTGTTATAGGTATACTTACAATTGTCATTACTAGTTACTACCAACAGCTATGATTTATTTAGTGCTTACTCTGGGCCAGACAGTGTGACAAGTATTCTGCATACCTCAATCTTCGTTTCTACACACAACAAACATTATGGAGTAAGTACACCCATTTTACAGATGACAAGAGTGAGGCTTGGAGTGATTAAGTGATTTACCTGATGTCACATTCTAATCTGGGTCCATTTAGCTCCAAAGCCTTCTGCTTTGGGCAGAGAAGTTAAGAAGTTAGAATCTCCCGCTACCTTGGCCGGATAACCTTTTCTACACCAATTCTAGCGCAACGGAGCCTTAATATCCGCTGTGCATTTTCCCCTCAGAATCTCTCCTCTTGCCAAGAAATTGGTTTGGGTGATAAGGAAGTTTAATTGAAAGAAATTTAAATTAGACCCCAACTAATTTAATTTTTTTTATTTTAAAATTACATTTCTGTTCCTCCTTCAAACTGAAGTTTATGGTTGATTCAAACAAACAGAATTTATGCAATAGACTCAGAGCAAAATAGTAATAAACCATACATACAGTAACTCACAAGCCAAAGAAGAAATTGGACACTCTATACCACCGCCTAAAAAAAGTCACACCAGCCCTGGCTCAGTGGATAGAGCATCGGTTGGCCTGTGGACTGAAGGGTCCCAGGTTCGATTCCGGTCAAGGGCATGTACCTTGGTTGCGGGCACATCCCTAGTAGGGGGTGAGCAGGAGGCAGCTGATCGATGTTTCTCTCTCATCCATGTTTCTAACTCTCTCTATTCCTCTCCTTTCCTCTCTGTAAAAAATCAATAAAATATATTTTTAAAAATTCACACCATCCAGCTTTGGGATAGTGTTTGGTTTTAAGTAACTCTAACATACTTCCTCCATATCATTCTCTACTCGCCCCGGCCCCACGGCTGTACCTGGATGCTCACCTACCTTCGAATCAACTGCGAGAGGAGAGATCACAGAGTCTGCTCCGAAGAGGAGGAAGTCAGCTTTTCTCCGTGTTAGAACAGCGGACGCAGTTCTTTCCTTCCTGTTGGGCGCGGGGTGAAGTGTGCGCTCCCCGCTGGTCCTGAGTGCTCTGCGGCTACCCCACATCCCCCAGGGCCCTGAGAACAAAGCCACCCCAAACCACACCCAGGAACTCTCATACGCCAATAGTTTCCATTTTTATCTGGAGGCAAGACTGAGCTGGTGCTACTGAAATGTCTCACCCCTATCAAGAAAACCTCCCCAGAGAGCAGAGGCTCCAGATACTCAAATGTCTCCACACTTGCAAGGGTTTCACGTTAACTTCAAGTGTAAATGACTGCATCTCAGACATCAGCTGCCAGCTCAACACGAGTTTAGAACAAGACTGGCATGGACTCCTTTTTCTTTTTTTTTTTTTTTGGTAAATCACATTGACGTTTAGCATACATACAGGAACGTGGTACAAATCATAAGCACAGCTTGGCAGTTTCCCAGAGTGAACACGTCTATCAAGAAGTTGAACTTGCCCGGCCGGCGTGGCTCGGTGGTTGAATGTTGACCTATGAACCAGGAGGTCACGGTTTGATTCCCGGTCAGGGCACATGCCCGGGTTGTAGGCTCCATCCCCAGCTGGGGCATGCAGGAGCCAGCTAATTGATGATTCTCCTTCATCACTGATGTTTCTATCTCTTCCTCTCTGAAATCAATTTAAAAATCTATTAAAAAAAAAAAGAAATCTGCCCTAGCTGGTTTGGTTCACTGGATAGAGCATCAGCCTGTGGACTCAAGGGTCCCAGGTTCGATTCTGGTCAGGGGCATGTACCTTGGTTGCAGGCACATCCCCAGTTGGGGGTGTGCAGGAGGCAGCTGATCGATGCTTCTCTCTCATCGATGTTTCTGACTCTCTGTCCCTCTCCCTTTCTCTCTGTAAAAAAAAAAAAAAAATCAATAAAAATATATTTAAAAAAAAAGAAAAAGAAATCTAATTTTAACAGCACCCTGGAAGTTCACATGGCAGTATATTTTATTGTATGAACATCTAAAAAATTTGATCTATTGTGCTACTGATGGACACTTGTGTTATTTGTAATTTTTAGTTATTATGAATAGTGTGACTGCAAACATTGTTCTATATAGTCTCTTGGGTATCTGTACATGTTTCTGTTGGTTCCGTGTATAAGAGTGGAATTGCTGTGTCATAGGTTATGTTTAATGTCAGTAGATGCCACCCACAGTTTTCCTAAATGGCTGTACTCACACTCCTACCAGCAACAATTTCCAGGTGCTTCACATGCTCATCCACACTTGATGTCATCTGTCCTTCTCATTTTATCCATCCTGGTCAACCGGGGGTGATACTATATTATAGTTTTAATTTTCATTTCTCTGATGTTTTGTGTAGCTGAGTTATCTGAGCATCATTTCATATGTTTATTGGTCATTTGGAGATCTAGTTTGATGTTGGACTTGTTCATATCTTCTGCCTGTTTTCCTATTGGGTTGCCTGTCTTTCTGTTATTGATTTGTAGATGTTCTTTATATATTTAGGACATGAGTGCTTTGTCAGACATTTATATTACAGATATTTTCTCCCCCTCTGTGAACTGTTTTGTTTTTTTTTCATTTCCTTAATGGGCTCTTTTGAAGGTCTTGAACTCACTCTTGAGGGTGATACAGTGTGAACTCTAATTGAGAGAATATGATTCCTGCAAGCCAGCTAATGACCAAGAATAGAGTATGTTGTGTGCAGTCACTAGATCTCTCTGAACACTCCTGGAACTTGTTTTCCTCATCTGTAAATGGGGTTCGCTTTGCTCATCACTTTGGCTCTTTGGTTCTGAAATCTCTCTCTTCCCCGGCCTGAGGGTGACAACCTGAGATGGTGAATCCCATCAAGTGAGGAGCAGCGGTGGGCAGGAGGTGATGGTGAGCTGTGAAGGGTTAGAATGACTAAAGGGAAGAGTGAATTAAGAGGGCAAACTTTGTAGTGACAGATCTGAGTGATGCTCAGGAAACTGCTTGGCGTCTCTGAGCCTGTTTCCTGGTGAGCGCCACAAGGCTTCCCTTGTAGTTTATAGTTCATTCAATTCATTCATAAATATTTATTGTGCATCTACTATGTCAGGCGCTGCCATAGTGATCATAGCTGAGGATCCCTGACTTAAAGAGATTCCTAATAAATAGTAACTGCTGTCTGGCCCATGTCGCTCAGTGGTTGAACCAGGAGGTCACAGTTTGATTCCCAGTAAGGGCGCATGCCTGGGTTGTGGGCTCATCCCTAGGAGGGGGCATGCAGGAGACAGCCGGTCAATGATTCTCTTTTATCACTGATGTCCGTATTTTCCAGCATATAAGGCAACTTTTTAATACAGGAAAATCTCAAAAGTTGGGGGTCCCCCCACCATATGTGGCAACTGCAGATTTTCCAGTCCGGCTTGGAAGTTTCAGCACCCGCCCTATAAGATGACACCCAGCGTGTAAGACGACCCCCGACTTTTGAGACGATTTTCCTGGGTTAAAAAGTCGTCTTATACACCGGAAAATACGGTAATATATCTCTCTCCCTCTAACTTCCTCTCTGAAATCAATAAAAATCAACCAATCAATCAATAAATAGTAACTGCTATTTATTTAGCAGTAATATTACTATTTTTGTAGCTTAAGACACTGAATAAGTCCATTTAGGAATGTTTTGGGGAAATTTTTTTAGAAATTAGGGTAGCCTGGAATAGTTACTATTTTGCTAAGGCTGGTGTAACTAATACCTTAGACTGCAGAGCTGAACAACAGAAATTTATTGCCTCACACTTCTGAGGCAAACAGTCCTCCCTCTGGTTATATCTGTGTCCGAATCTCCTGTCCTTATAAGGACACAGTCACATTGGACCTTACTTTAACTTAACGTCTTGAAAGGCCCATCTCCAAATACAGAATGCCACCTTCTCGGGTCTTGGTGGGTGAAAATGTCGACATGTGAATTTTGGGAGGGACACAATTCAGCCCATAACAGTAGGATATACTAAGAAAATTTAGAACTTCTATTTTTTTCAAAAAGCTAACACTTAAACTTTATTGTTTAGGAGATGGATTCATAGTTTAATATATCATAGTTGCAATACACACATTTGTGGGAGACATGCTCAAAAACTGTTCCTGCTCGAGGGGCATCCTTACCAAGGTTTGGGGACCACTCATCTGGGGCCTCGGGCTACAGTGGACGGCAGGGAAGAGTCGGCAAAGACAGCAGAGACCTGGGTGCTCGGCAGGTATAAACTATTATTATTTCATCCTCACCTGAGGATATTTCCCATTGATTTTTAGAGAGAGTGGAATAGAGAGGGAAAAACAGAGAGAAATATTGATGTGAGAGAAACACATCGATTGGTTGCCTCCTGCACATGCCCTGACCAGGGCCCAGGCCAGGGAGGAGCCTGCAACCAAGGTACACGTCCTTGACCGTAATCTAACCCAGACCTTTCAGTCTGCAGGCCGACACTTTACCCACTGAGCCAGACCAGTTAGGGTTGAGCAGGTATAAATTAGATCACATCTGAAAGTAAAGGGAGCTGACACAGGGCAGGCCCGGGGTTAGACCAGAGGGCAAGGGAAGTCAGGGAGCAGCCGAGTGGCTGGATGGCCCTGAGTCAGCAAAGAGAGCGTGAAGATGCTACATCCCCGAGGGCAGCCTTCACACTGTGTGTGGCGGTGAGAGCACTCTTCTGCCTTATGTATCCCTGCCCTGTAAGCTCAGGCAGGGACAAGAGACCTGCTCTGGATGACAAAATGTGTGCAGAGGTGACACCCACCACTTTATGAGCAACACCTTCCTAGCCAACACTCGGCCGCCATTCCCTCTCCCTCAGTGACTCTGGAGTCACGCTGCTCTACCGGCCTGGTCCCAGAGAGGAGGAGACGTGGGGCAGAGCCACAGCAGGCCCTCCATAGGCATGCAGTGTGAGTGACATCTTTGCTGTCCTCAACCACCAAGAGTGTAGGGCAGCGGTTCTCAACCTGTGGGTCGCAACCCCTTTGGGGGATCAAACGACCCTTTCACAGGGGTCGCCTAAATACATCCTGCATATCAAATAGTTACATTACGATTCATAACAGTGGCAACATTACAGTTAGGAAGTAGCAACGAAAATAATTTTATGGTTGGGGGTCACCACAACATGAGGAACTGTATTAAAGGGTTGTGGCATTAGGAAGGTTGAGAACCACTGGTGTAGGGTCACTTGTTTCTGCAGCTAACTGAGCCTGTGCTGACTGACACAGTGCATGTGTTTGTTCCTATACAAAGCACTGACACACTATTTAATAACTATATGTATAAAAGGCTAATATGCTAAGTGTCCTTCCACCCCTCCTATCGGTTGCTATGATGCGCACTGACCACCAGGGGGCAGATGATCAATGCAGGAGCTGCAGAGCTGCAGTGACTTGGCAGTGGTGGTTCTTAGATGACACACTCCGAAACCAGAGAGGAGGGAGCCCAATTCCTTGTGGGGCTGTGCAATTCCACCTTCTGCCGTGGGTCATGTTGTTACTGGGGCACTGTCGGCCCTGAATCTGGTTTATTGCACACTTGCGTTTGTGTTCCACACCCTGTATGACAGCAACTTTGCAGAGTGCCCTCCCACATCCAGGACCTCTCGGGGGATGTCGGGAGAGCTGGTTTCGGCCAGATTCCCCGCAGGCCAGCCCAAGGGACCCCACCTGCCGGAGGGACCCTGCTCACTCCGCAAATGCCAGCGAGGGACCGTGGGAGGTTGGCTCCAGGGCATGTCTGGCCCATCTGGCCCAATCCTGCCCCACTGGCCACCTTCTAATTAATTTCCTTTCAATGTACACAAATCTGTGCACGAGCTCTAGTTATAGCATGAAAACTAACCATCAGAAAAAATAGCAGCTAGAGGTTCCTGTTATCCCATGAGCTATCCCTTAATAGTTAATCCCTAGGGAAGGGGCAGTGTAGCCAGGATTGGGAGGAAGAGGGACCCAAGGGGCTCAGAGCAACAGCCATTCCAGTATGTACTTCAGTCCCATCGTGCCTGAGTTTCCCAGCGGACAGCATCTCGTTAGCATGGAATTTCTCAGCCTGGGATTCTCACTTGAGATATGTGCCAGCCACAGGTTTATTTTCTGTTCCTTACAGCATGAGATTCTGCTCAGACTACAATGTTTTAGCATGACCAGCTTCCTTGTATTATTGCTATTATTATTACTGACTCAGTGCATCTCACTAACACACTCCTAGGCACAGGGAAACGGAGGGAAACTCGAACAGTCACAGGGTTGGACTGGGTGGTGAAGGGCCCCACATCACAGACAACACTGGGAGACCCCACGGAGGCCGCTGACTTACCAGCTGAGGTGGCAGGGCTGGGATTGCTAGGCCTGCACTTGCTAAATCCAGGCACTGGCCACACCAATCCCTCTCCAAAGAGTGTAGTTAAGAGACGACTGGAAGGAAGGAAGCACGCAATACCTGCCAATCTACGGCTAACTCCCAAATTGAAAAACAAACTAAAGATTCACTATCCTGACTTATTGCTCAGCAACTGAACGTTATTCTAAAAGGTGGCTGAATCCCAGGGATATGAGCAGCCATGAGGCTGGTGGGCCTGCATTCTTGGGCCATGGGGGAGCTGGGAACGGCAGCGAGTGGACCCAATGCCCCAGTAACTGCCCATTCCGGCCTACAGAGTCTACCTCCACGGGGCAGAGTACGAGGCTCTCCCACTGTGTTCTCCCAAGCACTGCAACATTACTGACCCTGGAGACTTCAAACCCCCTATTTACAAAAAAGTAGGACTAAGAGTAGCACGGGGGTGATGTTCAGTTACAGTGTCCCTAGTCTCTGCCTCAGCAATGCGCTATTTCAGTCCCTCAGGACGCCCATGCGGGTTGGGGAGCAACAGTTGAAATACGTCCCAGACCTCACAGCCTTTAGCCGCAGGCGTTCGCCTGTTCGCTCTGGCTTTGCACACAGCCGGCCCCGAGACACTCAGCTCCTCTCGCCCACAGCAGAGGGTTAGGTTAGAAGAGACTGAAAACGCCGCAAACGGATTCTCGGGGGGCAGGGGGAATGTCCAGGAGGCACACAAAAACATCCATGAACTGGAATCACATGAACACTGAGGCACAAGACCGAAAACTGGAACAGGCGAGTTGAAGCCAGATCATAGGAAGAGAACCAAACTCAAAAAGTCAAGTTCAGAATCTGAGAAGCAGTAACCACGTGCGGGAGAGCACTGGGTCCTCATGAGCAGGCCTCCGGGTCAGGTGTGTCTGGGCCCAGCAGCTGTGTCTTTCAGGCTCTGCCCTCCTCCCCTGACCCACAGGAGGCAGGCCTGTTGCACCTTCCTCCACCCCCCAGTTCTCTCAGAACCAACCTGTGTGTGGAAAGAACGCACTCATTCAATAGATTTTCATTGTGCTCCTACTATGTGCCAGGCACAGTGGAAGGGGCAGGGGAAACATCAGCGACTAAAACAGATTCTGACGGCATGGCAATTAGGATTCTATAGGGTAGACACAAGGGTGGCTGATGGATTGCACATGAGCTGGGCGGAGTCGCAGGGTCTTGCAGTCAGCTGGGGGGGGGGGGCGCTGGGGAATGGGATGTGGGTTTTAGCAACTGGGCTTTGGAGAGGTAAGGAGTGACAGCTTGACTTCAAGGGTGTGGTAAAACCAGAAAAACAGTCCGCAAAATCAAATATCTTAGCCTCAGAGTCCATGCAAGCAGGCCCATAGCCCCAGCCCTTGTCGGGGAACACCAGCCGGAGCCCAAGCAATTGCTAATTTTCATAAAGACCCGAACACAGGTCCCGCGTACGTCTCAGTCATGCTGGTTAAGGCAGCCTGGCAGTGTGCAGCGTTTTACACAGTTTCCACCCCAGAAAGCTCTTCTAAATGGTGCTTTAAAAAACAAGAATTTATGTGGGAAACTTGCCTCCCCAGTGTAAGGCTTCCATCAGAGACACAGTTAGTTGCCTACCCTGGGTCCCCAGAAGGGCTGTAGCCACCACCTCGCTGCCCATCAGGGTGAGAAGTCACCTTGCCATTCACCAGGGGTCCACCCGTCTCAATATTCAAATTAACCCACCCAGACGGCTCTGCCCCCCAAATGGCTCCGTACTCTCATCACATTTCGTTTTTGCTTACATTTGCTTTGTTTTAGTTGTCGAGGTCTAGGCAGTTGCCAGGCTACTCAGACGGGTTCCCGCGGAAACCGCCACCTCGGAGACAACAAGAGGAGATAATCCCGAGTCCACGCCCCGCGCGCCCGCCGGACGCAGGCACAAGGGGAAGGACGTGGCCGGGAGCCGGCGTGGGCGTATAGGGGCGTGGCCCGGAGGGGGCGTGGGCGTATAGGGGCGTGGCCCGGAGGGGGCGTGGGCGTATAGGGGCGGGGCCCGGAGGGGGCGGGGCCCGGAGGGGGCGGGGCGCTGGCGCGGGGTCGGAGGGGCGGGGCCCGAAGGGCGGGCGTTGGAGCGGGGCCTGAGGGCGTGTCTCTGCGCGGGCGTGGGCGTATAGGGGCGGGGCCCGTAGGGGCGCGGCCTTGGAGCGGGCGTGGGCGTGGGCGTGTGTGGGCGGGGCCTGGAGAGGGGCGGGGCCGGGCAGGCCTGGGCCTAAGTGCGCCGGCGCAGTGCGCTCTCCCAGGGCGAGGGCGGCGGCGGCGGCGACGCGCCGGGGAAGATGGAAGATTTCCAGAGTGGGGAAGAGGTAACTGCCGGCCGGCGACGGGCGGGTGGAGAGCGGGAGCCCCGGGCCGGGTGGGCGGCGGCGGCCAAGGGCGTGTGGGGGCCTCTTGGCGCGTCTGGACGAGGGCGGCGGCCGTGCCCCGCGCGGACTGACAGCGCCGCGCCCTGCCGAGCGCTCCGCCGTGACCCCGGGCGGCCTGCCCGGGTGTCCGCGACCTGCCGGGGGTGGGGCGACCCTGGGACTCCCTGCGCGGCGCCCCGTGCGCCCCCCATCCCGCCTGCGCCGCGCCCGGCCGGGAGTCAGGCCACTCGGCCCTTCTGTGAGGGATGCGCACCCGCCCGGCGGGACGGTCCACGCCCGGGTGCGCACCGGGGCCGCGCGGGCGCCCGCTGGCCGAGGCCGCACGTTAACGCCGGATCCCAGGGGCCCGCACGCGTGACACGCACGCGCAGCCACAGCTCGCCAGTCCCCCCGGGCGCGGGTTTGATGCCCAGGCGGTGGGCGAGGCCCCGGAGTGCAGGTCGGAGAGCCCGCCTTTGTCCGCCGGCGCGCACGGTCCGCGCCGCGCTTCCCCGCCGCGCGCGCCGGGCCCTCTGCACCGTGCGTCCCGGGGGGTGAAGGCTGTGACTTCGGTCCGGGCTCGAGCCGGCGGTAAGACAGCGCCTGTCGGTGCGGGCGGGGGGCGCCTCATTGTCTCGGTGCAGACACGGGTCGAAGCGCACAACTGGCGAAGCGGAAGCCCGTCACTGTGACGGCGCGCGGCTGGAACGGCTGCCATGTTGTCAGCGACCCCAGTGGCCAGCGCAAGTGGGTGGGGAGGTTAAATGCTAGTTTAAAGCCGGCCTTTTGGGTCACGGCCTGATTCCAGCAGAAACCGGGCAGGAACCCCCTCCGTCGCATCTCCTCTCCGTGCGATGCCGGCTCCTGACGTCACTCCCGCCCCCTGACGTCACTCCCGCCCCCTGACCCTGCGCGAGCCCTGCGCGTTGGAGCCTCGTGTTTTCCTCGGGGAAAGCAAGGCCTTCCCTGCCCACGCGTGTTCGTTACCTGGATTTGCGTGAATCAGTGCTCCCGCGGATGTGACCCTGTTCATCCAGCTCCGCCCCTGTTCTTCCTTGCAGACTACTTTCGTGGTTGAGGAAGTGAGCAACATCGTGAAAGAGGTAAGAGGGGCCTTGCCTGCTTCTCACACGTTCTCTCCCGGGCTTCTCCGAGGGAAAGGCATGGTTTCACGCGCTGTCTGGGACTGGTTTCAGCCGAGCCTGCCTGTGTTTTGGCGTGTTTTGGCATTTCAAATAACAGTTTTTAACCTTCGAGAATAGCCGGATAAGAACTACTCCCATGTGCGGTAAATGATGTATTTTAAATCAGACAGGAAATTTTATGTTAGCATTATTGTTGGTGTAATTAAGGCTTGAGTCTGTAACTTTTAGCGTAAAAGATTCGTGGTGTACAAGTGACTGAAGGAGGAGGGGTGTAAAAAGTTGAACTTGCGGTTACTGCACACCTGGTGGTTCCTTATTTTTCTTACATTCCACACTGCCTACTCTACCATTGCTGACCATTCCATAATGAGAATAGGGACAACAAAGGATTCTTGTTCTTCATTTAAAAAAAAAAGTCAAGGGGCGTGCAGGGGACTGATGGAGTTTACAGTCTGGGGGCGGGGAAGGCAGGCATTTGTCCAATAACAACACGGGAAAGCGGCACTGCCAACGCGGGTGGTGCTGCGAGGGAGTCGAGGGCTGGACTCGAGTGAGGGAGTCGGGGCCGCATGAACTCGGGGAGCGGGGACAGCATGTGCAGAGGCCCTGTGCAGGGGTGTGTCATGTGTTTGAGGGATGGGAGGGCTGCAGAGCGCTGGGCAGCCTGAGGGCAGGAAGGAGCCTCTGTCAGTTGAGCAGATAGTGAAGCCATTGGCTACAAGAAAGTCATTGGATGATCTGAGTTTAACAGTGCCATTGAGGCGATTTCTTTAGTTGTCTTTCATCTTTGCCTATTAAAATCCTGTTTCTTAGGGCGGAGTTGGGGGAGCAGGAAGGTAGGGGAATCCCAGGAAGCCAGTGGGAACTGGGGTTGGTTACCAAGTGTCCTTCGCATTAGCTTTGACTTAGTTGCCAGGCAGCAGGGAATGGAAGGCAGGCTGCGTGGTCTCCCTGGAAGCAGGAAGTAATGTGTTGCCTTCACATGGTCACCGACCTTCACAGCTGTGCTTGGTGATGTCAACTCGAGCTATTCTAAGTATTGGGTAGCAGTAAATTTGGGTGGGTCCAAAATCAGAGGTTTTTCTCCTTCCCTGAAGAGCAGTGAACTGGGCCCAAAGAGTGTGTGGAGAGAGTCCTCAGAGTTAGAACTTCAGCTTATTGTTATCTGGTAATAATCTGGTCCCTTTAAACCAGGGGCTCCTGTGTCCCCAGCCCCACTTTATGCAGAGCTGGAGGGGGGGCGGGGGACGTAACAGAGAATGCAAAGGAGCTGAGATAAAAATGCTAAAACGCATGGTGGGGAAGAAGCAGGATGCCAGATGATCTGTTTAATGTGACTCCTCGCAGTCCCAGGAGAAATAGGAATTCCTATGGCTAGAAGTGAGGGTGTGGCTGTAGGTAGCTTTTTCTCAAAAGCAAGATCACTGGGCTGTGCTAGGCAGTAAGCCCTGTCACCAAGGTGCACAATCAGATCCTGGCACTGTTCTCTCCTGCTCAGAACAGAACCTGATGATTACTGAACACTTTTATTTTAGGTCGTAACTGTCATAAAAACTCAGGTTTTCTGGTTTAAGAATGTTAATGTTTCAGAATGTTGACAAACGCCCTTGTAATTATGAATTCTTAAAAACAAATGTAAACTTATTTAAATATGATACTATTAAAAGGTATATTTGATTTCATGGATACAAATAAGCTTACATTGGATGCAAACTGTATTTCGGCAGTTCTTAGGGTGATGAACTTCAGTACTAACTGCAAGGTGTTGGGTGCGCTCTGCTGATAGCGACTCCTCTGTGCTTTGTCTTTTAGGCTATAGAAAGTGCCATCGGGGGCAACGCCTATCAGCACAGCAAAGTCAATCAGTGGACCACAAATGTAGTAGAACAAACTTTAAGTCAACTCACCAAGCTGGGAAAACCATTCAAATACATTGGTAATGGATTTGCTTCTCGTATATGTGGATGCTGGTTCTTGAAATACTGATGGGAGGCAGATCTGGTGTCAGAAGAGAGCGGTTGTGTCAGCGTGGTGCCCACCCTCAAAGTGCCCTGTCAAAGTGTCACTTGTGTTGTGCACATTGCTTTACTTTAGGTCATAGCTGGCATCACCTGACCTATTTGGCTGCTGGAACAATGCAGGGCATGCCACAGGATTTCAGATCAGATCCTTGTAGACCAGGTGTGCAGGGAAGGAAAGGCACAGATGTGGTTTGCCAGTATCATAGGACCTTATAATTTTTATGAGCATCAACCACGTGATCAATATACATATACTGAAAGTGGGCAAAAAGAAGTGTGTGTGGCCAAGTAGATTTCTCTAATGAAAGTTGTTTTCGTTGAAGTGACCTGTATAATTATGCAGAAGAACGGAGCGGGACTACACACGGCAAGTTCTTGCTTCTGGGATAGCTCTACTGACGGTACGGCTCTCCTCCCCTGGGTCAGAGTCTGTTGTGGGCATTTTCCTGAGGTGGTGGTGTCTTCTTGGACCTGCTGAGATCTAAATTGTCCAAAGCAGAGTTTCCTGAACCGTGAGGGTGGATGTTTCCTGTCTTTGAATGCATGCTTATTAGAGTTACCTTTAAAGCATTTTATAGAAAAGAGACTTGCCAACCTTCTTTATGTATGTACCACCAAGAGGTAAGTATCTGAGTGTTGGGGCCGGATAGTGAGACATGTTCCTGACTTTCGGTGCCATCTGCCCGCAGGGAGCTGCACCGTGCGATGGGAGAACAAAACCATGTACTGCATCGTCAGCGCCTTCGGACTGTCCATCTGATTGACCTCCTCATCCCCCCGGACTCTTTTCCTCTGTCTCAACTTTTCTTTCCAATCTTCTAACCACCAGCCATGAATTCAATGAACAGCTTTCCCACTCTGTTTTCTGTGGCATTCTCAACATGCGGAGAAAAACCGAAATGACCAGACTGTCCTGTGATCAGCACACCCTCAGTCACACGGATTAGTCTTGGGCAGTCAGAACCTGACTGCCACGTGTCCGCACTCTGAATGTCTCTGTTCAAAGGTGCTAAACACTCAGCCTGCTAGTGTGAACCTTTCTCTACTCTCTGAAATCATTCAAACACACTAATTTTTCCATACTTTGTACTTTTGTTAGAATAAATTATTCCAATTTAAAGTTTCTTTTTCTTCAGTCTAAATCAGCGGTGGCCAACCTTTTGGACCTTATGGACCACCAGTTGGCGACTGCGGGTCTAAATAGTATCATAAACAAAATCTTCATATTTAATTAGTGCTTCAGCATCTATAAAACTTAAAAAAAAAAACTAACAAAAAAAGAACAAGCTGCAATTTGGCTTTGGTCCTCTCCAACACACAGACTTGCTAACCCATAGGCCAGGCCGTGACAGCTCCGCTGTGTTCTGGTGAGAGCTCTTCTGCCTCCACCCTAAGGCTCCCTCTCCTGGAGCTCAGGTGGGAAGTGGGCCGGCTGACTCTGTTCCCGTAGCCAGGAGCTCAGATCTACAACACTACAACTTGTACTTGTGTTCTCATTTCCAGTAGCAATCACACACACACTGTGTTTCAGTACTTTAGGGCTTGCAAAACGCCTTCACAATCATTCGTCGTGTATCTACAACAGTTATTACCATCATTTATATAAAATGTGTTTGGAGGTTATTGGCTTGATTTAGAGTCACATCCAAGTAAATGAGGAGGTGGGTCCCAAACCCTGGTCTGGTGACCTCATCTTGTGCTCATCCTTGGGGCACATTATCTTGGCAATAAAGACACACTCCATGTCCACCTGCTGAAATGAAAAAAAACCCTGCTCTTTTCCTGAAAGCACTCACGTGTGAAAGATCAAGTTAACTCCACATGCAAAGAGCAAACCAATGTAATAAAAAAGGATCAAATATTAAAAATGTGCACTTACCAAAAAGGTAATCTCAGAATGAAGCCACTCCCAAAGTTTGCCATAAATGAACATTTATTCATTTTAACTGATTACAGTGCTCATCCTGTGATTGGGTTTACTGTGCCCACTGACATTTCTAAGATCTAATTCGCAGCTCTACCCTTTCAAGCTTTAACTCTAGTGTGTGTTATTTTATAAATATTTACAGTCTTGTAAAAAGGCAGTTTTCAGTAGCAGAAAAATCCTTTTGTATTTCACAGTATGGTATAGTTGCCAGTATATCTAAAACGTGATAGGATAACAAGATGTCACAGACTAAAGCAACTTCCCTTTGGCCTGGAGAAAAGATTTTTTTCGAAAGTCTAACCTTAAGGCAACTGCTTTCTAAAACCTTTAAAATACATAAGTATTCTTTAGTGTTCGTAGGCATCCCTTTTAATCATCCCTTTGGAGTGTTTTTCCCTGTGAAAAGGATTCTAGGAAGTAAGTTACTACCCACATTCTAACCTATTTACTGTAACTATATCTTTAGTAAATACTTCACAAAATAGAGAGGCTGGTGGCATTTGTCTTATAATCTCCCCGTTTAGTGGGTTGGTGTACACAATGTTTCTAAGCTTACTACAATCTGTCATCCTGTACAGGACTGACCTTGAATCCATTTCATATGTCGCCTTCTCTAGCCTTTCAAATGGGGCTTAGAAAGAGAAACTACATCACTTCACTAAAGGAATGATTTAATAATAAATCAGGAACTGTTGTCCACAGAGATAATGACACTCTCCCGAGGGAAACTGAAATATCTGTGGTCATCTTCCAGGTGGCCCTAGACAGGACCAGCATAAAAAGTCATCCCAAAGACAATGCTATTCAAGCAGTTACCACGGAAGAACTAAAGTTAGCCCTTTGACTTTATAATTTAAATTTGTAAAACTTTGAGGCTCTCCAAAGAAATAATTTCTTGCTACTGTTTAAAGGTTCTGGCAGACATTAGTGTCTTAATCTAACACCCAGGGCACATATAGTATATGCTAAATATACTTTATGCAAATTTTACATGGAGTATATAATCTATATATATAAAACTCTAAGAGCCTGGCTGACGGTTTGACCAGTCACACTGACCACCAGGGGCCAGACACTCAACACAGGAGCTGCCCCCTGGTGGTCAGTGCCCTCCCACAGCAGGAGTGCCACTCAGCTGACTGACAGGTGCCAGAGAACTGGGCTCATGGCTGGCAAACGCAGCTGTGGTGGCATAAGCCTCCGTGGCAGTGCTACTGAGCTGTGGCAGGTGCAGCAGGGCTGGGATAAGCGGGAGTGGTGCAGCGCCCATCCAGGGCTTGGGCTCCTCCCTGGCTGCCTGCCACTTCGTGCACTACTACCTCCCTTGGGGGATGTCAGACTGCCGGTGTCAGCCTGATCCCTGCAGGACAGGTGGGATGAGGCTGAAACGGGCAGCCTGACATCCCCTGAGGGATCCTGAATTGCCAGAGGGCGCAGGCCAGGCCGAGGGATCCCACTGGTGCACAAACCTGTGCCCTGGGCCTCTAGTATGTTGATATATATGAGACACTAGGAAGGGAAATTGAAAGTGCATGATTTATTTCCCTTAAGGACTTCCTTTTATAAGTTTTTCCTTGTTTCCAACTTAGTTATACAAAGTAAATAAACATGCCCATATTGTTCATTTCCTTAACTTGACACCATGATAGATCAATATATGAAGGTATCAGTCATCAGTTTATAGTTACAGTACAGGCCAAAGACAAGTTTTAAAAAGTTCTAAGTTATATGACTAAATGTCTCAAACATTTTACACTTGCTGATAACAGTATTCCAAATTATGGACAAATATTTTATAATTAAAGTGTAAACTATATCACATACTAGAATACATTAATCAGCAGAAGTAAGTTTTTGTCAATTTACATAACATTAGTCTTAATAGAGGTTGTAAAATTTGGTAACAAAATTTTACACAGAAAATTTGAGCACACAGAATAAAAAAATGTAACATACCATTGCAAATATAAAAAACCATGTAAACCTGAATTAACCTTGCAGTAATACAGTTGTTAACCCAACATTCATATTTACAGAGCTTTAAAAACAAATGGAATCCATATTAAAGTTATGTTATCACTGATGTTGAAATTAAAAAGGACGGTCTGAAGTGATGAGCAGTCCCTTCTGACCTCTAGGCGGGGGGGGGGGGGGGGGGGGGGGGGGGGGGGGGGGGGGGGACGGGACAGGACAGTGTTCAGCGTGAAGTGAGCTGAGAGTTCATGCACAGGGGAAGCGTGTGCAGGACCTGTCTGCACAGCGAACAACCATACCCGACCTCTGCATCTGCCAAGAGGCCAATCGGTGTCTGCCATGAGCTTGTTAGCAGTTGGAGACCTTTCCGAGCATGTCACAGCAGAAGCACGGAGTCCCTCCCCAGGAACTGACCGCCAGGGGAGACATTCCCAACAAGTTACCTTCTACCCAAAGAGGTTCTTCCACAAACCATCCAAAATGCTTTACTTCCTTTCATCTAGCTCCTAATAAGAAGCTAACAACCTTTTCGGCAGTAAAGAAGTGAGGAGTCATTGAAATGTCACGTCAATCATTTGTTTGGCTTTTATTAAAAAAGTAAAATAAAGCTCTACTGGGTGTCCTCGTAGCAGAGCTGCAGAAAGTGCTGTTCCTTGGACTTGGACACCTCTTCCCCGCCCCAACCACAGGGATATCCCTCCAGATCCATGGATGTGACCCTCATACATACAAATGCACACGTATACACACAACCCCTGGGAGATCTATGGCAGCCAGACATTTCCCACTAGAGCTGCAACTTATCAGTTACCTGCCCTTCCCTTTCCTTCAAAACCCTATCAAACCCTCTTGGAACGACGCCTCAACGCCTGGTGAGTGAGGGCTGGGACCGGCCACCCACCTTCCCCTCCTGAGCCATTACTTCCCATTTCACATTAACAGGAGCCGCTGTCCAGTCCCAGGAGAGCGCCAGCCTCTCCCTGGGGAGGGACTGCCCCCGAGAGGCATTGTGCACACAGGCTTCCCTGGAGTTCAGTCCGAAAACGCAGCACGGGCATGGGGAGGGAATGCTGCCATGCGCTGGGCCTTCAGAAGGGCTCCCCACGAACGTGGGATTAGTCATCTTAAAGCACATAATTCTCTACTAAAAACAAGAGTCACTCCCTTCCTACCACTGAAGACAAGCTCTCGCTCATCTGAAATCTCTGAGAATTTGGCTGGGTCAGCGCCTCTCTTCCCAAATAAATGCAGCCACTCTAACAATAAATTTGGCCCAACACTAAACTTGGTCCTCAGTTTTGGTTTTCCTCTCAAAAATATGTAAACAAATAAGGACCCGGAAATCTGCTTAGAAGACAAGTCGCACACAGGCAGGTGCAGGAGGGTGGGTGCAGACGGCGGGAGACCACTGCAGGGCAGGCCCCCACGTCCGCCCACCCAGGGGCTCAGTCGCTCTCAGACTCCTCCTTGTACTGGGCCCGAATGGCCTGGCCGTTCTGCAGGGGCATCTCTTCATAGTCACTCCTGTTAAAGAAGAGAGCTTTGCTACTAGTACACTTGGGACGCTTCTCCCGCAACGACCCGCCATTCTAACAAGATCCCATAGCTTTACTCGCTCCCTTTCTGTAGCCAACTGAAAGCGCCCACTCCACACCCCCACCATCACCAGTGCCCAGCATCCAGAAAGCACTGGCCTTCCTGTGGTCTCCACTGGCTGGGGTGTTGAGTAAAAGGAAAACCAATCTCAGCCAGAACAACGTGGATGCAAAACCACATGACACCGCCAGCTGTAGCTCGTGCTAGGACACCCTGAAAATCATCTGAGACTGATCGACACCTCAGTACGCACGCAGGCCCAGGCTGGTGCCCCCTGGGACAGCCGTCGGGAGCACCACTCACCCATAGATGACATCGTCGTCCGAGTCGTTGAGCATGGAGAAGGCAGGGTTGTCTTTCAGCTGCGACTCTGAAAACAACCAGAGCATTTTTGAGGGCATTAGCCCGGAGAGGACACTGTCCTAGGACGGGTCAAACAGAGCTGGGTTCAAGCCCAGCTTCCACCACTACTATCTGTGGGTCTGGGACAGCATTCTGAGTGTTTCTCACCTGCCCACCAGGGCAGCAGCACTGCTGGGCACCTGGGAGCCCACGAGCGAGGGAACTGCCTCCCTCCCGGTCCTTCCCCCAACCGCACGGGGAGGAGGAGGAGGGCCTGCCCTCCCCTCCATCCCTGGGCCTGCAGCAAACGGGATCAGCTGCACCTTTCTCTTCAGCTGCTGTGAAGCTCAGATAAGCCTTTTCACGGAGATGCTTTGAGAACTCACAGGATATGAGTCAGGAGTGGTCCTGACACACTGGGCAATGCCCAGGTTCCAGAAAGCTCTCGTCCTGTCCACTCTCGTGCAGCCGGCTGCCCTTGGCTCTGTTTTCCAGTAGGAGGGCTGTACACTGTGACTCTCTCCTGGGGGTCATGGCACTAGCATTCAATAGACTATGGCCTGTGGCAGGCAGACAGTACGCTTGTGCTGACACGCGCTTTTCACCTGTGCGTGACCACACACACCTGCTGCGTTTCGCATTGCAGAGCTCACCCTTAAAGGGACCTCCTCTCTCTCTGCTAGGGAAGGAGGGAAAGCTGGGAGATGGGCCCTGAACTTCCAGTGTCTGACCCGGCGGCTTACCATACAGGGCGGTCTTCGACGGAGAGTACACGAAGGCCAGCGTGTACAGGTAAAAGTTCAACAAGCCATAGAAAGATAAGAACTCAGCTGGTGGCACCGTCAAGGGAAGCAAGCAGACCTGGAACACTCCAAATCGGGTCTGGTCTGTGCTGTCTGTCTGCTCCTTACCCACCAGCCCTTTCTTTATTTTTATTTTTTTATTTTTAAAAATACATTTTATTGATTTTTTTACAGAGAAGAAGGGAGAAGAATAGAGAGTTAGAAACATGGATGAGAGAGAAACATCGATCAGCTGCCTCTTGCACACCCCCTACTGGGGATGTGCCCGCAACCAAGGTACATGCCCTTGACCGGAATTGAACCTGGGACCCTTGCTCTATCCACCAAGCCAAACCAGTCAGGGCCCCACCAGCCCTTTCTACCACTGACCACCGAGTACCTGGGCCCCTAACCCAGACCTTGGCCACCACAGGACAAGCCCATGGCCAGAGGTTACAGAAACCTTTCCAGGTTACCTGCAAGGAACAGGTTACCCACAGGAACCTCCGAGGAGGCAGGACCCGTGACCCAGGGAAGGGTGGGAAGGCCACACGGGCGAATCAAGAATGAAATGAGGAGCTGGAAACAGGCCCTCAAAGCAGTCATTCTTACCCCTTTTCTGGAAGACAGACGCTTTGAGAAGCTGATAAAAGTGTAGTGTGAAATTCAGTCACAAATACTGAGTGGGAAACACACCTAGCCTGTCACGCACCTGACAGTTCCCTCGCAGGTTTACAAGCCCTCCCTGGAGACAGGCTCCAACTGTCCTCATCACCAACCCCGCGGACTGCAGCTGGAGGCCTCTCGGAGGTGGTGAGAGAGGCCAGGAGTGGCCACAGACACCGAGTCCTGGGCTTGAGTCCACCTGGTGACTGGGCTGACTTCACCCTGCGAGCCTGAGCTCCCGCCTGTGAGGACAGCGTGCCCCGGGGCTGCGGGGCCAGGAGGGCACACCTCTCTGCAGACGGAGTGGGACCCGAGGCGCCCCAGGCAGTACAGGCCCAGGAGGTGGCCTTCCTCTTTGTGGTGCTCAGAGACCTCACCGCTAACCACTCCATCTAGAAGCACCGAGCCCAAGAAAGGATATAATTCTGGTAGTGAGTTGACAGCTCAGCTACAAAATTGTCTTGTAATACTTGTGCTCCAAACCTTAAGTAAAGGATGATGATGCTGGAAAAAAGGAGGGAAATATGTAAGATATAGGAAGAAACAGCACTAGCCTCGTGTAAGTTGTTGTATTTGCCCTATTAACAGTTTCAGTCTCATTACTACTGTTTCTGCATGGAAACTTGTCCCCCGCCTCGGGGGTGTGGCCTCAGGTGCGGGGCCAGCCGCTGGGACAGTCAGTTAACCCTGATGTTGGCATGTCACGGTCTTGAATCAGGGCCTTGGAGGTCACCCTCAGCACATCCCCTCCTCTCACTCCCTGGGTGCACGTTTTCAAGATCATCTCCTGACCGGCTCCCCGAGGACCGTCCACTCCTCCATAATCACATGTCCCTGGGCAGTGATTCCCTGTCAGACACCTGCCCCAACAGTGGCAACAGGTTCCGCTAAGGTGAGCCCCACAGCCAGGCTCTACCCCGAAGCACCCCGATCCTCCGCCCCTGGCCTGGCTTTCCCCTCCCCTCTGCGGACTCCATTCTCCACACGCAGCCCAGCCGGACAACTGTTAACAAAAGTGTAAGTCAGGTCCCTTCGCCTGTGGCTTCAGATCCTCCAAGGGGCCAGTGCTCTCTGAGCCGCAGAGCACATCTAACGGGAGGACCCCAGTGTATGCCGTCAAAGGGGAGAAAGGACACAAGAGTAAGATTAACATGCAGTTTGCTTCTTTGAGAAATAAAGTTTTCTTACCTAATGACAAGCACTACAAAAGTCAACGCAGTCAAAAATTTTAACCTGAGATCTGAAAAAGAAAGGAACATCCCCATGAACCCCCCCGGAAGTATATCCCACTTCCCTCTGGCATGAAAGAAAGTGAAGCCTGAACAAGCCCTCTTCCCTCTGACCTGAAGCCTGCTTGTGCCCAAGCCAGGAGGAATGCTGGGGCCAGAAGGCATGTCCCTGGCAAGGCCATCACAAGATCGGTGAATTCCTGACTCAAGGACTGAGAAACCGCCTCAGCCAGGCCCGCTGCAAGGTGCCTGCTGAGAGGATCCAGGCAGCTCCAACCCACGCGATCTCAGGGCCCAGCTCCCTTCCAGCCCACAGGCCTCCCCCAGCGCTGGCGGAGGCTCCGTCCCCATGGCCCAGAGTGACCCATTCAGCCATCTGGCTCCCAGGGACCCTCCAGGTCACTCGCTTGGTGGCCTCCAGCCACTCCTCCCTGACGACCTCGCACTGGACACTTGTCAAGTGGCGCTCACCTACATAAGGCATGTGTCGCAGCTCCGAGCAGGCCCGCACGACCAGGAACAAAAGGTATAGGACATACACAGCAGCCACCACCATGAAGAAAACCTTCATTCCCTGGAATGCAACCACACGGCACTGGAGTAAGAGCAGGTCCTGCGCTTCACCTTCCAACCGCAGGAGGAAAGGACCTGAGCCCTGAAGGTCGCCCCAAAACACAGAACAGGAGCGCTCCCGCCGCTCCCACTGTCCCTGCCCAGGCTCAGCCCCTCGCCCTCTCTGACAGCAGTGGCCCCACGAGGACCCAGCCCTTGCTGACCAGCTGAGGGAAAACCCGGACTCCTTCCCTTCCACATGGCAAGCCCGGCACACACGGGGCTGGACGCAGCGGCACTCAATGGACCAGCAGTCCTACTTCCACCCTCAGGGTAGAGGCCTGGCTGCCTGCCCTGCCTACGAAGGTCATGGCCGTGTCAAATACGGACAGATTCCCTCAGGCAACTCTCATCTCTTTGGACCTGGGTTTCTTATCTGTGAAATGGGGACGGAAGTCAGTCGTAAGTCGTCTGGAGGACCTTCAGTCTAATTCCACATTCTGTAGTTCGGATGCAGGAAGAACAAGAACACTTGTTTTGAGGTTAGAAGCTGTGGTGGGGAGGCAGGCGGCGAGGCCTGGCTCCGCAGGGGGGTGGTGCTGCTCCCCCTCCAGTTGTAAGCTCCCCTCCACCCCCTGGCACCCCTGCCCTTTCCTCTCAGGGCCAGCACCCCCCCACCCCAGGTCAAAGGCCTGCAGTCAAGAGTCAGGAGGCTGCTTCTGCCTCGTTAAACTGTGACTTTCATCTGGGCTTCATTTTCTTGTCCATAACATAAAGGGATTCCACGAGATGGGCTGTGGGTCTGAAGCTTTACTCAGCTTCCTGGAAGTCTGACCAGTGTTTCCTTGGTAACAGGAGCCTGCCTGACGCCGTCTCCCTGCTGGGCATGGCCGTCCCCACAGGACCCGGGAACAGCGGCTTCCCTGGCCCAGAACGCCTCCCCGCTCCAGCTCAAGGTGCCGCTCTCCCCATACACTTACCAATGTGTCCTAAGGCGGATTAAATGACAGAAAAAGGACAAAGCAAAGATGCCACTGCCCTCGTCCCTTGGGCCCACTGTCCACAGGTGGGCCCTGAGCCCTCAGCAATCCAGTCTCTACTGCTATGCTTTTCTACCTCACAGGGTCACCTGGCCTCGAGGGCAAAGGTCACAGCATGCTGTTCATAAGGCTCACATTCAGCAACCTTCAGAAATCCTCACACTGATCAATCATTGACGGGAAAGGTCACTGGCACCCCCACTGGGTTCCAGTGAAGAATCAGATCCTCACACTCATTCCTCCAAGTCTCCACACAGGTTCTTCACCTTTCCCATGGCACCACCCACTAACCTGCCCTTTCTCTGCAGCCACTCCCACAAAGAACCCCGGTGTTACGGCTTCACAGGACACTCTGGAGGGAGTGCCACCCTGAGAGATGCTAATGCCACCCAAGGTCAGGCTCCGGCTCCGTGCTCCTGAGACACACGACTCGGGGACTCTTAGAGGGCACCAGCGCATAGAGCCGAGAGGACCCCACTTGGGCCCATGAAAGTGAAAATGCATGGGCCCTGGTTTGAAGAGGACACGATCTCAGGAGGGCGCCTCCCGGAGCCGGGCCCTGTGCTCCGGGCCTTGCCGCCACTCTCCCGCTGGAAACCTCCCTGGACTTGAGAGAACAAATGAACAAAACATTTCTTTAGTTGTCCCTAAAGTCGGACACTTTCTGGCCCTGGAGTTTCCGCCATAAGCCAAGGACCAGGGGTAACAGCATAGCTATTAAAAAGTTATTTTTCAAACTACTCAAGCACATTTTTCAAATTTTTCCACATGAATTTCCTATAGTCCTTCCCAAATAGCCCGGTTATCAAGTTTGTGTCAACAGCACAATTTAAATTACAAAATTCAGTCATTTTTAAAAAAGGGCATTTAAAAAAAATCTGCAGGCTTCATTAACAATCCTTACCTGAAAATTTCCTGTGTCAACGCGATACTGGTACATTGGATCATGCAATTCATTAACTCTAAAAATGTTATAAGAAACCACAGATTAATAATTAGTTCACTTATGTTTATACTTTCACTTAGATGAAGGCTTTTTAAAAAGGAATCCTAAGTTTCTGAGGAACCCTAAACCTCATGTTGACAATGCGTATGATGCTGCTAGCATAACTGTCCACAGTCCCCATGGGAAAGCTGGATGTTTTTCGTTTCGAAAACTCCTATACTATTACTACTCTTGCAATTTTAAGACCTGTCTCCAGGCACGTTTCAGTGATAAATGGAAACAGATGAGTCCACACAAAAACACAGTGAAGTAACTGAACTCCCTGACATCGCTGGTGAGTGAAATCGGGTTGCTGGAATGACGGGCGGGCAGGCCGGGAGAGGGCAGGGGAGAAGGTGTGAGCTATGAAGTCTCATGTGCCAGGTGCCAAAATGGAACTAGTTTCTGCAGAAAACCCACAGGCTTCTGCAGTGATACAATTCCACAGAAGCACAGAAATACGTAGAAAGATGGGAAGTTTACAGGTTGCAGCCAAAGGAGCAGCTAGGACACCTGGTGGGCGTGGTGAGCCAGGCACGACCTGAGCGCCATGCCTACAGATGACTCTGTGGCCTCTCTGGAGGAGGACTCCAGAACGACACGCCTCTTCCCTTTCCCATCCCAGGTTAGAAGAATCCTCATGCCATTCTAGCAAAATGGAACCCTCAGGTCAAGTCGCCCTACTGAGTCTTGAGACTCTGGGTGACAGATTCCTTTCCGGATGTGTGCACAGCACACAGTCAGACATCAGATCCGTCCACAATACCAGCTGCTGTCCAGGACGATTTCACACGTTATAAAATTACTCACGTCTGCCATATTCCTAGTGTGACCGAAGCCAACCACAGGAGTCCGACAATGCAGAATTTAGGCAAATAGAAGGTCAAACACTTTCTTTCTCCCTAAAGAGCAAAAAAAGGTAAGAAATGGAGGAGTTAGTAATTCAGCAAACCACTAACCCTGAGAGACTGCACTGGGTCACACACTGAGACCATTTTTACATGGCGTGCGTGCTTCTCCTGACCACGAGGCTGGACAAGTTCATCTGGGGATGACCACCAGAGGCGGGCAGGCATGGGCAGAGTCCTGGCCCCTGGCAGTGCTAGGGCGGCGGCTCACCTGCACCCGGATCCCGTGGTAAACACACAGCCAGAAGAGCAGCAAGGCACACAGGAACAGGGACTGGAAGAGGTCATCCAGCGTCCCCAGCGCCCAGCTGTTCACCAGGAAGGAGAGGGGGAAGAACGGGTCTGCAAGCAGAGGTAGGGATAGAGGGGGATGCACTAAAGGCCGTTTTGTTTTTCAAAAAAACCTAAAAGCCAATGAGCAGATGGGCCCTGTGATGGTTACAGAACGCCGTCTGCTCCCGCCACCCGCGCCTCCCGCAGGCCCGGGAATCCCGAGGTGCAGCTCTGGGCAGGGGAAGAGGAACAGACGGCAGGGCTCTCAGCCTTCAGCCAAGTCCCAAGGAGGCTGTGTCTGTAGCCCATCTGAGCTGCAGTCACTCATTTGTGAAAGCTCCAGCGCCTTCCAAATCCTTATGGCATCCTTCACATGCTGGGGCGCTGCTGCCTGTGCCTCAAGGCATTTCCCTACTGACGCCCCACCCCCACTTAGAGGGACAGACCAGCCCACCTCGAGCACTGATGCCTCCCAGCCCTCCATTCTAAAGAGGAAAGCCCAGAATAAAAGCGCACCTACCGTTGTAAAGTAGCAGCAGAGGCAGGAGAATGGACATCCACTTGTGCTCCATGCCCCAGTCCCTCATGGAGAACTTGCGGAGGGAATGTGCGAACAGGCACTGCCAACAGAAGCGGCCTCGTCACTGTGTGCCTGCTCCCGCTGAGCACCCGCTGAGCACCCGCCACCTCCCAGAACCATGTCCCGGTCCAGCCAAGAGCTTGGAGTCAGCCCTTGGCGACTGGTGAACTCACTACTGAGACCACCAGTGACAACTGCGACGAGACGGTAACTGCGGCAAGGGGCCCGGTCAGGTGGGCAGGAGGGGAGCCACACAGAGAGCTCCCCGGGCACGGCCACATGCTCCTCGCAAGGCAACACGACAGATGGCATGGGCTCCCAGAGGAAAAGCCAAGGGAGCCAGCCCTACACGCGAGGTCAGAGGACGTGTTTATATGTTCAACCCCCCAGAGCTGCAGTGGCCTGTGGAGAAGCCTCTTTAACCTGCTTTAAACATCATGCAGTGAGTGAGTTAGGGCCTGGGGTATTTTTGTTTTGTTTTTCCTACAATGTCATACAAGCTAATCACATTCTCGCAATGTGGGCTCCTGGCCGACGGGCATGTCCCCCAGTCTGTCAGGCCCAGGCCTTTTCTCTCAGGCCTGTTCCTTGGGCCCAGACTGTGCAGCAGAATCCCAGGTACCAGAGATGCTTCCAGAAACAGCAAGGGTTTCTGACCGACCAACTATTAGTGATGGTTCCTGCAGTCGGTCACAAGGGAAGCCTGGGGTGGCCGGGGATGGTGATTTGAGGGGCTGTGTCCCGCCCTCTGGCCACCCCAGGCCCCAGCCACTGTCACCTGGCACTTGCCTCACATCCGCAACGAACTGTGTCCTGCTGTGCGCGCCTCATCTGCAAAGCACCAGTGTTCCTCGGTGGCACTTGGGGTGGACACACCACTAAGTTCCCCGAGGCACGCGCTCTGCCAGCAGGGGGCCGGCAGCCGAGGGGCACGAAACCACTCTGCAGGCGGCGCACGTCCCGCTCCATCTACCCACCCACCTCCTCTGGCCGGCCACCGGGGTCGCCAGTGTGCGAAGGGTAGCATTTCCCTCGAAGTCATGCTGCGCGTGGACATTGAGCTCAGATCCAAACCAGCTCAAAGCCTGCACCTCCAATCCCGCTCATTCGGGCCTCCCTCCCAAAAAGCCAGGACAGAAAGGTGTGACACCATTTTCCACGTGAAACCCAGGGTGGCTGAAAGGCCACGCAAACCCGGCGCCTGCCTGCCACACGGGGTGGCACTGGTCAGCGCCCTGGGACTAGTGTCCCAACACGGATGTCCTTGCTACAGAGACCGTGTCGCCCCTGCACTGCGCCCCCGAGCAGACATGCGTCGCGTTTCGCTGTCAGGCCCGCGGCACATGTCTCAGAGCTCAGAGAAACGGCCCGTGGCGTCTGCACAAACTGACTCCGCTCCTGGGAACCTGGCGCGGCTGTGGGACAGGCGGTACTTACAGTGACGATGAAGGTGAGCACCACAAAGACGAACCGGAACCAGATTCCCATCTGGGAGAATGCAGGGTCATACGTCTTCCACTAAAATGCAAAGCGGGGCGCAGCCTGAGGAAGACGCACCTGCAAGGAAGTACTGCACAGCGCAGGGGACGCAGCCACACAGTCATGACGGAATGGGGCGAGGAGGGGCAAAACTGTCAGGGAGGCATTCTGTGAACTATGTGAGTGTCTGCCCTCTGTGTTGTACACCTGAAGCTAATACAGAATAACAATGAATGTCGACTGTAGTTGAACAATAAAATTAAAATAATAAAACACAAAAAAGAAGTACACCAGACTATTAATAATAGTTATCTGTAGCCCCAGCTGGTACTGCTCAGTGGATAGAGCATCTTCCGAGGACTGAAGGGTTGCAGGTCAATTCCAGTCCAGGGCATGTACCTCTCAGTTTCCGGCTTGGTCCCCAGCCTATGGAGGCGCGTGTGGAAGGCAACCATTGATATGTTTCTCTCCCTGTGTCTTTCCCCCTCCCTTCCACTCTCCCTAAAAATCAATAGGAAAATAGCCTTAGGTGAGGATTAAAAATAATAATAATAATAATGATAATAGTTATCTCTAGGTATGAGACTGTTGGGTAATTTAAAATGTTCTCTTTCCTTCTACTTTCTTACATGTTCTAAAATTTTAACACATTACATTTTATTTTAATATCAAAGAACACAGACTTTGAAAATATTAATGACCTAGATCTGAAACTAGTTCTTTTTTAAAAAAAATATTTTATTGATTTTTTACAGAGAGGAAGGGAGAGGGATAGAGAGTCAGAAACATCGATGAGAGAGAAACATCGATCAGCTGCCTCCTGCACACTCCCCACTGGGGATGTGCCCGCAACCAAGGTACATGCCCCTGACTGGAATCGAACCAGGGACCCTTCAGTCCGCAGGCTGACGTTCTATCCACTGAGCCACACCGGTCAGGGCCTGAAACTAGTTCTTCATTGGTGTTATACTAATGATGAACCAGGCAGATAAATTAGTCCATAATCATAATGAGAGCATTTGGCTTTTTAAATCTCATATAAAAAAATCAACACTGTCAATCTCTTTATTAGAGAACACCAGGCTTTCCACAAAAAGGAAGATCTTTAAAAAGATGTAAACTGTGAGTAGGTAGGATGTTCTAAAAAAGACTCAATGAAACATAAAAACATGCATCTGAAACCAAGTAAGTACAGTGGAGTCAGCCATCAGTTCATCTCACTCCCGCCAGGTGCGCAGGGAGCTGAGCCGTGGACGCAGGCAACACATGCTGACGTGGGCAGAAGGCAGCCCGCCCAGCCTCAGCCACAGCGCCCAGGGCAACACACTGAATTAAAGCCGTCGGAGCAGGTTAAAACCTATTTCAGAGCAGAGAGTCTTCGACTAGATTTAACTCGATTGCCTGACACACTGAAAGGTATACACTGACGCCCACACTGCTGAAGGCACTGGACACGAGGCAATGAAATTAAAAAGGAAATAAGTAAAAGGAAATAAGCAGAGTAAGATCCCAGCAAACACTCAGGCTCAGACACTCACTCTGACGTCTGAGGGGCCACGGGTCCTTCCCCGGCTCACCCTGTCACGCGTGGATGGACACGTGGAACAGGCTGATTTCATGACCTGGTCACTTCGCCTTAATTAAAGCCTACAGGCTGCAGTTCCTCTGTTCAACAGTGCTGAGCACCTACTCCGACCACATCTCAGCACATACAACAGGCACGAAGAAATTAAACCTAAAAAAACCAACCAGTAAAAGGCCTCCAGGAGCCCAGCTGGTGTAGCTCCAGGGTTGAGCATCAACCTATGAACCAGGAGGTCACAACTCAATTCCCGGTCAGGGCACATGCCAGGTGACTTCACTTATTAATATTTATTAATTATTGTATCATTTTCCATACGAACATTAGTAAGTCTACTTTTGCCCCACCTTATATTGTAATAACTATGTACAGTGAAAATAAAAAATTCTTTTTAAAAATTGTGGTTTTCCTGTAACTTTTTAAAACTGTGCGTGTCTTTCACAATCCAAAGTAACACGACTTCAGTGGCATGTTATTTCAGCCACTCGGCAGAAGAGGGGCGAGGAACGAGGGAGCCCGGGGCCTCTGCGGTCAGCTGGCACACTTACTGTGAAGTTCACTTCCTTGAGGGGCAGGTGGAGGTGCTCAAATCCCACAGTCACCATGTACTGAGTGTAATTCAGGTAACCGAGGTGCGCCACGATGATTTCTGCACACTTCTGCCAACACACAGGGAAGAGCTGTGTCTTTAAGTAAGCCTCACTCTCCCACCCAGTGACCCATGAAGGGGCACGTTTCAATAACATGATCAGAACGGATCATCTCCAGGGAACTTGCCAGAAGCCCAGAAAAATTCAGATGCCAGCCAACAACAGTTCTTAGAAAGAAAGACCCAAAGGGGTATTTTTAGAAACAAAAATGATTTACAGTCCTTAGACTCTACTTTGATGATTCATCATCTGCACCTGCATAAAGTTCAGTGTAACACAACCCTGACATTTCCACAAACACACTCATGCACAGGGGAGTGTAAGCTAACACACAGCTCATCAGACCCCTCAGCCTCACTTTCCTCCTCGGCCCACTTCTGCAGTTGCCTCCAATGACCCAACCCCATCGGGCCGTGGTTCTGACCAGCTCGGGATCTCCTAGAGGCACCAACAGAGAGTGATCACCACCACTGAGCAGGAGCCCCCGGCCAGGACGAGCAGGCCGAGTGTCCCAGGGCTATCCACCAGGCGTGCGTGTGTGTGTGTGTACGGAGGGCACAGTCTTCGGGATGAAAGAGCGTCACTTCCCCAGAACCCCACCGAAAAGGCTGCAGCAGCAGCTCCTACTGAAACCCTGGCCCCTTTCCTCAGCACCTGTGTGGCTCGCCATGCTTTGACCTCTCTGAGCCTCGGTTCTTCTTACATAAAATGGCCTCTGATAACAGATCCTGCCCCATGGGCCCGCTGGGAGGACTGGAGGAGGTGCCATCCAAGAGCACCTGGCACGAGGCCCAGCAGGAAAACCGCTCTCCTAACTCTAGACTCAAACACACACTCGCCTTGGTGCGCCCCACGCTCTCCATGCCCCACGCAGTCCTGACGGTGCCTCCTCGCTCAGCAGGGACCTGGTCTGACTCCTCTGACAGACAGAATATGGTGCTGACAAAGCCGAGAGTGAGGCTCCCTCCCCGCTTTGGGCCATCGAGTTTCCCATCCCACAGCCATACACTGCACCTGGGGTAGCTGCTCTTCCCGAGAGGCCTGGAAACAACCCAGAGCCCAGGATCAAACACAACCACGGAGCAGTGCAGGCCTTCCTGGGTGGCAGGCGGCCCAGCAACAGTCATCCACAGACACACCCCGCAGCAAGTTACACAAACAGGAAAAGCAGGTGCCACATACACTCAGGGCACGTGTGTGCATGTGAGTGGGTTTGTGCACGTGTGCGTGCATGGGTGTGCAGGCATGTGTGTATGTTAATAAGCATTTATAAGGATATCGGTGTATAAAGGTAGATGGTTTTTCCATACCCTCACTGGTACGAGCTTTTTTACTTAAGAAAGCAAGTCTGTGATGGTGTGGCATGAGGAGTAATCACGGATCATGGAATGCTCACCTCTGCACACGTGAGGGTCCTTGTCCGATTGTGAACTTTGTTATGAATGAACATGGTGGTTCCATCTTGAGCTACACCATCCACTTTAACGGTCATGAGAAAGCTTACCTGAGTAGACATTTCTATAAAAGAAGGAAACTCAGTGTCAGGGACCACATCAGGCACTCACACTGGCAAACATGCCTGCCTGGCTCTGTGACAAGCCAGGAGGGTCTCACCCACCTCGGCCTCAGCACCTTTGAGAACCCCTGGCTCGCCAGCAACGTAAAGGCTTCCTATTAGCTCTACGTGCAACCCCTCACCCAGGGCCCGTGCCAATGCCTGTTGCAGATCCCTTAGCTTCATTTCAAAAAGGACAAAGAGTTCACAGCTAATGAGTTACTTTTCTATCCCACATAATTTTTTAGTTTAACTTTATACAAATATAAAAATATTTATTTTTTCTGATTATACAATTTTTTCTGATTCCATGCTCATTGTTTAAAAGAACCAGAGAACAAAAAATGATGACGATGGCATTATGCACTATAATCCCCCACCTAGAGAGAACCAAGTCAACATGTTCGTGCCCATCGTCCCAGACCATTTTCTAGACATACAAATACACAATGATATCAAATTTATCTTCTTAAAATGTTACAAGAAAAGGAGTTGATTTTTTTCTAATATGCATTTTCAAGGCTTTTTTTCAAGTTCCCTCTCAACCAAAGCCCCTCGTGTGAACCACAGAACACTAAACTCGCGTGGTGACCCCGCCTCGGTTCTCCTGGATGGTCCACGACTAGTGCCATCTCAGTGAGCGGAGCCAATGCCCTGTGCCTGGAGGTGCTCGGGCAGGTCTTCCAGCCTTGGCACTGCTAACACTGTGAGGCCAAAGATCCTCTGCTGCGAGGAGCTGGCCTGTGCTTTGTAGGGTGCTCAACAGCAGCCCTGGTCCCCTACCACGGGACACCAGTAGCGCCCCTTCTCCCGCATTCTGACAATCAAAATGTCACAATATCTCCAGATACTGCCAAGTGTCCCTGGGGAGCAGACGCACTGCCTTGGGGCATTGGGACTTCATTTTCTCCAGAACCCCACCGAAAAGTCTGCAGTAGCAGCTCCTCCACTGTGCAGCCACTGAGCTGAGCTGACCAGCACTCCTGAGGGGTCACCGACCCTCCCCGGGGAGCTGCATCATAACTTAGTGTGGAAGACACCAAGGACACTTAAGGGGCTTCCAATTTGTTGCTATTACAAAGAATAAAGGCCATTCTTGTGATCCACCTTTGAAAACACTTTAAAAGATCTGAAAGCTCTTTCAACTTTTACAATATGGTGCTTTGTACAAAGGAAAATCAGACCAAAGGTCAGGCTTCATACCTTTTGATTGATTCAACTCAACAACACATGTCAGCCACAGTTGCTGATTGTATGTAGACAGTGGATTTGAACGTATGTGAATTGGCTTCAACTGAGGGAAAAAGAAAGAAGTTAAGTGACCTTCCCATTGCAGCTACCAAATACCTCACCTTACATTCAAAACTGACATCCAGCGACTGGTGCTGGACCAGAAACAGCACGGTTTCCTTGACAACAGGAGTGAAATCCCACCCTCCAGGAAAAGAAAGGCCCAGCTCTGCTACAATTTACATCTGACTCTCATGAAGGCCTCCAGGCAGGCGTTCCCACCACCTGCAGCCTCGGCACAATACCAACACCAAGAAAAGGCCACCTCAGAGAAAGCTAAGGTGCATGTGATGCGACACATGATAAGATGATAAGGGCACCAGAGAAGCATGTTCCAAAGAATCTTGATTTAATATCAATATACCAGGCATGTCACTGTCTGACATGTTATTCTCAGCTTTAGAAGAGTCTTAACACCCTGGGGGAGAAAAATTAGAGGGGACCCGGTTGGCAATGATACTTCTGCGGTGTCTGCTAAAAAACCCAGTGCCGGTGTCTACAGCAGCAGCTACGGAGAAAGCTGCCTGCCTCCCCCCCCCCCCACAGAAAAGCACTGTTTGCACGCAGCCTCTGAGAGTGAGCGTGTGCTTCTTGTGTCTCCATAAAACCGTGACCAGAGCCGGGCCCAAACGGCACCTACATGGCGAGGACTCCTGGAGGGTAATCTATCGTCTTTCAGAAGCAAGTCAGCCTGTGGGACAGCTGCTATTTCAGTGTCAAAAAAAGACTGACATCTTAAGACAGAAAATTTAAAAGGCCAAACGACGATCATGAACCTCATGGCTGCACCTCTTCAAATCAGGTGCTCAGCCTGAGAGTTAAGAAAACAGGGAAATGAGAAGAAACAGGCTACATAGGGGACCCTTTCAAATCTACAGTAGCAAAAAGGAGAATTAAAAGGTATAAATTTTAGGATATTTTCTCTTTTTGCCTTTTTGAAAGGACACATAGCAGGGAGCTTAAAGAACAGGCAAGTTAATATTTGGGGTCAGATAATCAGATGTTATAGTGTCATGAGAATGCAAGACAAGAGTGTTCAGTTTATAGATAAAGATTTCATTTGATACACAGAAAAATAAAAGCATTTAGTTATTTGGGCTCTCACAAGTTAGTATTTATTAAAGAACTAGTGGCCCAGTGCACGAAATTTGTGCACGGGGGGGGGGGGTGGGGGAAAGGTGTTCCTCAGTCCAGCCTGCACCCTCTTCAATCCGGGACCCCTCGGAGGCAGTCGGAAATCCCTCTTGCAATCTGGGACCGCTGGCTCCTAACTGCTTACCTGCCTACTGGCCTGATCACCCCTAACCACCTCTGCCTTGGCCCTGCCACCATGGCTTTGTCCAGAAGGACGTCTAGAAGGTCTCCCCGTCTAATTAGCATATCACCCTTTTATTAGTATAGATACCAAAATTCTCCAATTGGAAGGACTTTAGTTTTTCTCTAAAGATGTCAGAGAATTGAGGAAAATTAAAAAAAGAAAAGAAAAAAGGATATTTCATTTAAACTGAGTTCACGCAAAGAATGCCAATCATTAGAAATAACTGTTACTGCTGGAAACCACGCATGGAGACCACATTTTATTGGGCAAATAGGAAGACTTGCAGACATGAGGAGCCAGGACGAGTTACCAGCCTTTGGAAATGAACTGCTGTTCTCTATGTGTTAACACCACCAGCCTGTCTCACACTGAGGCATTTATTATAGCAGAAAACATCATTTTATCAAAAGAGGGCCCACGCTGACAGTGTTGGCTGAGAAGCAACCTGCAGGTCAAGGTGGGCCACTGCTAGTGACCTGGATGCTTATATGCTCCATCGCCTACCACTCAGACCCAGCCTTACCTTTTTGCTATTATTTAGTGAAAAATTAGCTTCAGAAGTCTGGATCACTTTGGGTCCTAAAGTGTAACAGAAGGAAAAAGAGCAGGTTATATCCTACACTGATAATTTATGGACTTTTGTCAAATGCCAAGAAAGACATACATTATATGGCGGTGATCTTATTATCCTGGTCTGTCATCACGGGTTGCACATATATGTAAAACACACAGACACACAACATCCACTCTGCTGCATGGTGACACACAAGGTACACCACTCCCGAGGTTCTTCTGTACTTGCAGAAACCTCTCTCCTGCCCTCGATGAGGGCTCTCTGCACTGCAGACCCAAGAAGACACCATGGCACAGACGGCATCTACCTAGTCTATAAAGCATAAAGATTTCTAGCAAAAAATTAAGACATTTGTCTATTCATCCAATTAATCCATCTTCCAAAAATATTCAATAGAGAATATAAAAAAGCATTCTTGCTAATATATACTCAAAGCTTTTCCTGAAATAATTGATATGCAACCTTCACAAATTCTTATACTGTAATTTTTTAGGACTTTGGCCTTAAAAGAAGTGATCAAATGTCTTCAATAAATGGTGTTGGAAAATTGGACAGACACTTGCAAAAAAATGAAACTAGACCACCAGCTTACACCATACATAAAAATACTCAAAAATGGATCAGAGCCCTAACCAGTTTGGCTCAGTGGATAAAGCATTGGCCTATGGACTGAAAGGTCCCAGATTCGATACCGGTCAAGGGCGTGTACCTTGGTTGCGGGCACATCCCCAGTGGGGAGTGTGCAGGAGGCAGCTGATCCATGTTTCTAACTCTCTATCCCTCCCCCTTCCTCTCTGTAAAAAAGCAATAAAATATATAAACAAACAACAAACAAATGGATCAGAGACTTAAATGTAAGTTGAGAAACCATAAAAAATCAAGAAGAAAACATAGACAGTAAAATCTCAGACATCTCACATAGCAATATTTTTACCGATACATCTCCTAGGGCAAGGAAAACAGGAAAACATAAACGGGACCACATCAAACTAAAAAGCTTCTGCACAGCAAAGACACCATCAACAGAAAAAGGGAACCAGCTGTTTAGGAAAACATATCTGCCAATGATACATTTGATAAGGAGTTAATTTCCAAAATATATAATAAACTTACACAATGCAACACCAGAAAGACAAAATCTAATTAAAAAATGGGCAACGGACCTAAAAAGACACTTTTCCAAAGCGGATACACTGTTGGTCAAGAGACATATGAAAAACATGCTCGAAGTCCCTGATCGTCAGAGTTGCAAATCAAAACCACAGGCCCTAGCCAGTGTGGCTCAGTGGACAGAGCCTCAGCCTGCGGACTGAAGGGTCCCGGGCTGGATTCCTGTCAAGGGCACAGGCCTGGGTTGCAGGCTCCTGGCCCTGGTCGGGGTCACCCAGGAGGCAACCAATCAATGTGTCTCTCACATCAGTGTTTCTGTCTGTCTCTCACTCTCCCTTCCACTCTCTCTAAAAATCAGTGGAAAAAATGTCCTGGGGGAGGATTAAAAAGAAGAGGAAAACAAGATTGGCTACAGTTGCCATTGCCACCATCATCATCTTCATCAGCAGCAGGCAAATGGCACTGAGATAATCACCCTCTCTGCCCAGCTTCCCCCATCCATTCACCAACCCACGACTCAGTTTAGGTTAAGAAACCTGTCTTTTGCCAATTTTAGCTTCAAAACTGCCTTTGAAATGGTCCCATCCAACCCCCTTTCTCAGAGATGGAAAACTGAGGACCAGAAACCCATTTCTCTCCCCCGTCAAACAGCATGCTGGGGGCCGCAAGGCACCCGGGAGCCCTGAAGTCAAGGCCAAAGCCATCTACAGTCTCCCTCCTGCCAAGAGCTCAGGGCATCATCAGAGCAGCCTCATACTGCCAGCATCTCACACCCTCCCCACCACTATGGCCTGCCTCCCACGCCAGCCAGCAAGCTCTGGATTCCCCGGTGCCCAGGCGGGATCTTGACTCTCCGGAAATGTTGGACTTCCCAACAAAAGGTACATGGTGAAGGCCACCCAGGGCTGCACGCTGAACTCAGGCTCTGGCTGCTGTGTGGGGCAGGACCAGGGTCACCCTCCACCCAGTGGATGCAGAGACAAACAGGCTTCCTCCTCCGTGATGGGCCCTTGACAGGTAAGAGCAGGTGGATACAGCTGGGCAGGGCTGCACCAAGGAAACTGCAGGGTGAAATGCTCAAAACCTGCACCTACCTCGGATCCCGATGAAGACAGTCAGGCCGAAACACACGAAGAAGACGACAAACACGAGCACGAAGTGGCGCTTGGAGAGCGTGTACAGCCGCATGGGCGCCAGCCTGCGGAACAGAAGCCAGTGGGCCGGACTGCAGGAGGCCTCCTCGCCTGCAAGCCCTCACCTCACAATCGGACCTACGCTGAACCCAGGTGACCCGCCTGACCAAGCAGTCTCCATGACCTCAGGGCCGGCTCTGCTCGGGGTGAAGCCTCCGAGAAGAGGCCCTGCCACGCCGGTCGGCACAACGCCAGCCAAGCCCCACTCCTCGGGGCAGGACAATGTGCTGTGGCACCCACACCCATTCAGGGCACATTCTGCCACTCCACGTGGGTGGCCAGACCCCTCTACACACATCCTGTCTCCAGCTGCCAGAGTACAGCCCAAGTGGGGGAGGCCCAAGTCACTCACACGCAAACACACAGCTTTAAGGGTCAGCTGTCACAGCCCAGCCAGCCGAGACTGGGAACACAGGTCTACCGGCATCACCTTCCCTAGCTGTCTTCCTGTCGGCCCTTTTGGTTTCCTAGCCAAGGTCCTCACGGTCTGAGACCCTCACTGGCGTCACTGTTGGTGGTGAAATTCCGCTTGACCTTCGCTGTGGGGCTGGTTTTGATGCGCTGAGCGAGCTGCCTGCCGTTTTCTGTGATTTAACACCAATATGGAACCCTAACCCTAACACTAACCCTCTCAGGTGCCCTCCTTGTCTTCCCCACTTTGGTCAGGAGACAATGGTGGAGAGGTACGTGTCACTTCTCTTTTAGAACCCTTTCCATCAGCAGCGGGCAAACAAGACATCTGTAAAGGACCAGAAGACATGTTTGAGGTTTGGCAAGCCACACGGTCTTCAAACAGTGCAGTCCCAGACAGCACGTAAGCGCCCGTGTGCAAGGCTGTTCCAATCAACCCCATATGGAGAGTGGCTGAACCCACCCCTGGAACCTGAAGAGGAGACCCATAAACCCAAAGAGAGGACAGCGGGATGGGGTGTGGATCTGGGGGAGGGGGTGCTTTGCTTTCTACTCCTCTAGCATTTCCTGGTCTCGGGAGCTGAGGAAGTTTCTCATGCCTCATAGACAGGTAAAACACACACACACACAAACACACACACACACACACCTCCGGGAGGGGGAGGGGCAGCTTCAACCACCAGCAGAGAATAAGGTTATTTGCTTTTGTGGCACGAGGCTCACATGGCTGTGTACACACACCCTCCCCCTACAAGGCCAAGATTCCAGCTCTCAGCAGGAAATCAGCTGGACCATATTCCTGGGCAAAGGTGGGGCCCACAAGCCACCATGGCTGACGTGGCTTTGCTGATCCCAGGTCAGCTCTCTCCAGCGGGACCTGTCAGGCCTTTGGGCCAGTGACTGTGCAGACCAGTGTCACAGTGAAGAAACACAGGAATCAGTGCCTTGATCTCTTCCTTTAGGACTTAGGTCCAAAGGCGGAGCCACACCCAACCCTGCTGTGTGTGAGAAGAGATAATAGTGCATTCAGTGGCCTGAGCCCATTAGATTCTGGAACCAGAGATTGCGAGACCTGAAAGCCCTAAAGTACTAGAGCCAGAAAGTGCCTCAGGGAGGAAGCCCAGCCCCTTTGACTTGTCGAGGGGAAACTGAGGCCAAGAGACAGCGGGACACCTGCCCAAGATGTCACAGTTGTTGGCCCTCGGCAGTAACTGCCGATCCCTGGGAAAGGGCCCCAGGATGTCCCCGGGAGAGCCTGTGGGATGCGGGCTGGGGGCTCCCCCAGGTGCTAAACACAGGCCTACACTCTGCAAAGGGAGAGGTCCAGGCAGCTGCACAGGCTGGTTCACGCTGAACCCTTCCTCACAGCGCTAACGGGATGAGATGCTGAGGGAGGTGGTCAGCAGCTGCCAGCACTGAGCCCTGGGTTCTGGTGAGTGCCGTGGTTCTGAGACACTAGCATGAGGGGAGCGGGGAGAAGGGTGTACAGACTCCACACTGTCCTGGCAGCTCTGTGTACAAGGTCACACGTGGCACCCCATTTTGCGGCTCTCAGGTGACCCGTCCCCCACAGGGCGAGGCTCCAAGAGCTAGGCTCCCAGCAGGCGAGGAAGCACAGAGGGTGCACTTGGCAGCAGAGAAAAACAGAGTAGGAACGGTGCTGGTTAAGTTTTAATTTTTAAAACACATTAGTGATGATTATAGAAGCAGTTATTCGGCAGGTGAGGAGGGATGCGGAAGAGACTGAAGGGAGGGATGGCAGCACAGGCCTCGTCCCACAGGGAACAGCCCACCCGTGTTTCCCGTTTTCCCGAGAGCTCCCAAGGGCTCAATCACAGTCTGTCCTTTCCCTTCCTGAAAGCTTCCACTTAAAGTGATTTTGTTAGAAAGTTTCCTGGTTCAGAAAATTAGAAATATTAGAAAATCAAGCATCACCCAACTCAGAAAAAAACACAGAGAAGGAAAAAGGAAAAAGCTCTGCTTGAGAAAACGCCGCTGGCACCGCCACGCACCAACAGGCAGGAACCCTGACCTGGCGCCTCACTCAGGGAGGGCTGGGTGTCCTGGGCCAGGGACAGCACCACAGCACAGTTCCACGTGACGACGCCCCCGGCCATGGTTCTGTTCCCCATGTCTTGTCTGAACGCTCTGAAGCAGGTCACCAAAAACTAGACTCTGATACCTCAAGATCACTGCCTACTCCAGACAAATGACAGGTCCACACCGTGATTCCAACTTTTCATCTCAGGGCATCAAGAAGGCCTTCGAAGCACAGAGAGACTCAGCCCTCCTCCCTCCTCCGGCCTGGCCTTGCCACCTTCCACTGGTCTCTGCTTCCACCCTTAGCACCCACACTCTGCTCTCCACATAGCCACGCCAGGGACAGCCAGGGGTGTTCGTTCTCCATTCAAAACTCCCCAGTGAAGTCCCAGTCACTCGGAGTGACAGCCAAGCCCTTCGTGGCTCTGACGTGCCTGTTTACGGGTGTTTGTTCCTTGGGACAGGACTCTCCCACAACCGTGCCACTTCCTTCTGAAGAAGGAGCAGGAGCCACGGAGAAGAGGGGTTTTCTTTGGGGCAGGACAGAAGCACCACCTGCTATTTGTCCAGGGCCACTCTCTTCCTGCCCCTTCCCCTCCCCCCCTCCCCTGCCAGTGAGACCAGCCTCTCATCACAGAGGCTGAAAGTGCCAGACTCCCGCCTCGCCTCCTGGACCTGACTGTGTACTGAGCGCTGCCCCAGCACCACACGCAGGAGGGTGGAGAGCCCAGAGGCGGACACCACCCAGGTGACCAGGGAATGGAGCCACCCAGTCAACCCCAGAGGTGCCCGGCTCCATTCCTGGATACCCCTGTTGTGTAAGCCGCTTTTCATGACACATCTATTAGCATCAAATGCTTCCTATTGATACACACATCCAGACCATAAAACAAAACTAAAATGAAACTCAAGCTACTAAGTCGCACAGGCATGGGAACCCCCTGGTTGAAGGCCCCTGGAGCTGCCCTTCTGGAACGAGGCAGGCACCAACCAGTCACCATGCAGTGCCATTCCTCCTCCCACCCCACCCCCCCACGAGCCTGCACCCACCCACCCTTCCCAGCCCAGCTGAGGTCCCACCTCCCATTTGCTCTCTGGGAGAGCAAATGGCTCCTGGGCTGCAGGAAGGGGGCACCCACCCATGGCTGGATTCCATCTTGGGTGACAACTGTTCACACGCTTTCACGCCTCTCCGACAGGGAGCTCCCCGTGGCTTCTAGGGGCCCAAAGCTGTGCCTTCCGAGCGACAGGCGCCCAGTGACTACTGACTCCTGCCATGTCTATGCCCTCTTCCTGGTTTCACTCTGCGTTCCTATGCTCTATTATTTTTCCCGCTAGGATCCATGATTGACCACTGACATGCAAAATTTAATTTTTTTCTCCCAATGTTGTCTTTTCGTGTTTGGGGGGCTCTGGCCTTTGCCTCTATGCTGGTGATCTGGCCACTGCAGCTCCAAGCACATGCCTTCCCCAGCAAGCAGCCCTCCAGGCCACACACCCTGCCACGCATGCCCCCTCCCTCTCCTGCAGCTGGACAGCCAGGGCCCAGGAGGACGGCTGAGTGCTCCAGAGCGCCAGAGCCAACATTACTTTTCCCTCTAAGCACTTCTCCCTCCCACGTGGGCCCTTAAGAGTTCATCAAACGGCACTAGGACGGAGTGGGGAGGCGAGCACACCGTGAGCCTCCTGTGGGCCTGCAGCAGAATGACCACAAATGGAGGGAACGTGGGTGAGCAGAGGACGCGGGAAAACACCTCCAGGTTGGTCCTTGGGCTCTTGGGAAGACAGGAGGGCACACCAACACCCACAGCCCCGCCTTTCACAGGTGCCAGGGACAGCCAGCGCGCGGCAGGGCCAGGAGCCAAGGGTTTTCTAGTGACTTATTTTATCCTCTCGTGGAGTTCCCACTTGAGAATTAAAAATTAGAATCTGGGCAGTGGAAAGGGGCTTTCATTCTCAGTCCCTCCCGTTTTATTTAAGATTTTACTTCTTCTTGTAATCTGTATAATTTCTCCTGTGCTCCAAAGCGCTGGCTGGGTGCCTGGGTTAAAATCCCAGGCCTCAGTGTCCTTATCTCCAACCAGAGACAACCCCGGAGGGCTGTTGGGGACATGAATGAAATAATGAAGTACTCAGAAGAGTGCAGGGAGCACGGAATCCAATCATGTTAGAAGTAGTAGTAGCTGTGCTTTCCCCTCCCCCTGCTTTTTCTTTTTTTCATCCTACCAATATCCCTGAGACCCAGTGTAAAGCCTGGCCCCCTCCAGCTCAGAACCCGACCAACGCAAGGGCAGGAGCAGCGGGCATTCCCTAAGTACCTCCTTGGTACCAGGCGGGTGCTCCCCTGTGAAGCAGGTCTAATGAGCTCATTTTTACAGACAGGGACACAGAGGCTCGGCAGGGATCGCCTGCCGAGGTCCTGTCAGCAGGCAGTGGAGGTGGGATTTGAACCCACACGGTCAGGAGCAGAAAGGTAGCCCACAACGCCCTCACACTCACTCCTTGGCCTCCTCGCCAAAGTCTTTCCTTTTCAAACTTGCCATTTATTGGGTTTCGAGAAGAAACTCTGAAATTTCAACCAACCAACTTGAATACATTACAAATTATTTCTCTTCAGCTACTCAGAAAAGCCATTATGCAAGTAGCTAAGGCCCAACCACCTCAGAATGTATCTGAATGAGCAAACCACGAATTCACGTGTATGCCTCCTAGGCTGCAAACCAGTGTCTCTCGCCCAGGAGCGTGCTGGTTAGGCCACCAACACCCTTGCCAGGGCAAACAGATCAAGGAAGCAGGCCACACACTGGTCAACGCAGGGCCCCTGGCTGTACAGCCCAGTGGTGAAGAACTGGGATCTGGAGTCCAACTGCCTGGGCCGGAGGGCCTTCACCATGGGCCAGCAGCGTAACCTGGGGCAACTCCCTTCCTTCTCTGGTTCCCAAATTGTAAAAGTGAGGAAGCTAAGGGACCCCGTCGTCTAGGGGTGCCGTGGGAAATAAACGAGGTCCGACATGAAAGCCCTGGCTCAATCACTGCCACTGTTAACTGAGCAGCAGCCGAGTATAGTGTGTCGGGTGGGCTCTGGAGCTGACTACCCCGGCTTCAGTCTCAGCGCTGCCCCTGCTAGCTGTGAGCTTGAGAGACTCACTGGCTTCTCTGCACCTCAGTTTCCTCTCTGTCAAATGGGCATAAGAAAAGCGTCCTCGTGTGGAGGGTGGCGGTGAGGACGGCATGACACGATGTATACACAACGTGCTAAGCACAGTACCTGGAACCAGGGAACACTCATCTCTTATTAGTCATCTCTTATTAGTTCTAGAGATCAAGGTGTTCAGAAAAAACAAACCTATCCTGAGAGACACAATCCTAAATAAATAACGCGATGGTCGCAGGACCAGGATACTGACCCAGGCCTGGTGCTCCCCCCGCACCGGGCCACGGAGGAAGCCTGGGACACAGACACCACCCCCTCGCTGCGGGCAGAAGGGAGCCTAACTGACACACTTCACACTTAAAGGCCCCAGCGTGCGAGGGACATGTGGCGTGCACTCTTTAAAAATGGGTGGTAAATACCAAGCGAGACCCACACAAAACACCAACCTTATTGAAGTTTGCAGAGAAACGCTGCACGGTAAGAGCAAAGCAGCCACCAGAACCTGAGAAATCTCAGCTGCGGGCAGTCAGCAACCCACAGGAAGTTCCCACAGCCAGCCGCCTGCCCCTCCTGGCATCTCACTCCCCCGGCACTGACAGATGGGGAATGGGGTTTGCAGGAAGCGTGAATGCACATCTTTAGGAACTGGAAACTTTTCATCCTGACTGGTTCGGACGGCGCTGCTCTCCCCTGTCCTTTTAAAGAGAAGGCTGGGCTGCAGGTGAGCAGGAGGTCCTGGGGCCAGGACCCCGCGCGGCTCCCCCTGGTCTCCCCCACCCCACTCTCTCTCCAGCTTCTTGTCCTGGTCCTGCAGCTCGTCACCCTTCTCAGACCTGGGCTCTCAGCAGTCACATCTGCCAACAAGAGCACTTGGCCGCCACCAGGCACGGAAGTCCCTACACCCTTCGGAATTTCAGGCTCGTTTTCTCCTAAGATTTTCATCCGCTGGTTCCCAGGTCCGTGCCTTCCTGAATGCTGGACGGCGGTGGCTAGCTGACCGCCAGGTAACACATCCACCTCTTGCTCAGCCCCTTGCTCAGCGGGTCGGACTGCCACCAAGTCGGGGAAGACAGCTGGGGGTGCAGCAGCAGCCCCGGCCTGGGCCAAGCCCCCTGCCTCCCTGCGTCCCCTGGAAAGGTTTACCACTTGCACACACCGGCCCGGGGCTGCTGGGCGGACCCAAGGAGGTAGATTCCTGGGGGACACAACCTCCCGGCATGCGCGGTTGTCACTGCCACGGCCATAGCACCAGAAGGCACCCTTCCCCAGCTTTCCACGGGGTGCCAGGCACGGGCCCCACACGTGAACCGGGCACCCGGGGCACCGAGGCAGTAAGGCTGCCCGCCCCCCTCCACCTGGGCCTACGGAGCAGGGAGGCTGGATGCAGCCTGGCCTCCCACCCCGCGCTCAGGTCACACCTGTCTGCGCCCGGGCAGGTGCCTGGAGCTCGGCAGGGCCGCCAGGCAAACGCCCCGCACCGAGCAGCGCGGTCCTGTCCCGAGGCCGCCCTGCATCTGGCGGTGGGAACGCGCCCTCCGGCCCGGCGCGCGGCCCTTCTCCCTGACTTTCTGCAGCTCGGGCTCCACTTCCCTTAAGCTCCCTCCCCTTCTCGGGGCGCCCCTGAGGGCACCCGGGTGACAGCTGCGTCAGACGCAAGCTTTGGGGTGGCGTCCCCGGGGCCCGGGACAGTCTTCCTCCTGCAAAGTCCGTAACTCCACTGAGGCAACGAGGCCCCGAGGCAACAGGCTGGAAGCCCGCCGGGCCGGGCTCCCAACGCGCCCGCATCCAGATGCCTCGGAGGCACCTCGCTCCCGAGCTCGGTGTGGGCGGAGGGCCCGCGGCAGGGCTCCCGGGAGCGGGACGCCGGGACCCCAACTCCGGGCCCGGGCGCCGGACACCCAGCCCCCGCCGCCCATCCTCCGTGCTCCGGGGCCCGCACTCACGGTTCCATCGCGGCCGGCGCCCCGGGTCCGCGCCCGCCCCGCCCCGCCCCGCGCAGCAGCCGCGGCAGCCACAGGCGCAGCCGGAACGACAGCGGCCGGGGCAGCGGCTCCCGGACTCGTCAGAGCGCGACGCGCGGCGGGTCACGTGCGCGGAAGCGGTCGGAGCTGCGGCCAGAGGCGGGGCCAGGGGCGCGACAGGCGTGACGGGGCGGGGCCGGGGAGGTGAGGGGGCGGAGACAGGGGCGCGGCGGGCGTGAGGGCGGGGCCGGGG
>PVJC01004198.1:0-10867 GCA_004026665.1 Murina feae | reverse complement strand
GGGGGGAGAACCCACACTTTCCATATCCGCGAAGAGGCCTGAGACCTCTGACACCGTGATCGATGATCACGCTTTCCCAGCTTTCCTGGTGCCTCTGCAAACCTTTTCCTAGAGGACGGCCGCCGGCAAGCAGCTTTCCATCCCCAGGACGAGTGCCCACAATGTCGCTGACGGCGCAGGAGCAGCGAGTGTGGGGGGACCATCCCTGCGCAGCGCTTCGCATGCTCAGGGCGAAGACATCAGCTGACTATGAGCACTTTCCTGGTTTGGGATCTGGGCCCACAGTTCTGCATTTGTAATCAGAACAGTCGAGAGCCACAGACTGGATATTTCCGAGATTTTCCTTTGCAGCATCGGTGGAAATGTCCCCTGCCTCCATGGTCTTGTGGATTTAAAGTCAAACCAAACAAGGAAAATAAAAGTCTCAAGCTTCCTTCCTAATGTGTCCACTTTCACTCACTAAGCTGTGAACAGCTTGGAAGGTGGGAAGAGATCAACGGGACTAAGATCCAGTTCCTGCCCTCCCTCAGCAAACTCACAGGCAGAGTAAGTTATCCCAAGCACAGGTTGCTCTGGGCACCAAGGAAGGGCACCTGTCTCACCTGCGGAATGGGTGGAGAGGACAAGGTAAGAGAGAAGGCACCGTATTTGGGCTAACCTCAGGGGGAAGGGGAGGTGGGGAGGGTTGGAAGTTGGAGGGAAGGGGCATGGCGGGGAAAGCAGCCGCTGAACACGGAGTACATTATTACGACAAGAAATTCCATCAGCGTCTGAATCATAAACCTCAGCTCTCACAGCAGCCATAACCAAAGATTATTTCTCAAGTTCTTTTCATAGACACTGGAGAGAAAAGGCCACAAGACTGGGGAACATAAGCACCAGTGTGGGGACAGTCCAGTAAGGAGATTGCAGGTCAGGTGGGTACCATGAACCAGAGAGAGAGCATCGTCTGAAGGGGCGGCGGTCACTCAGCACTTTCAAAGAGCCTGGCTTCCAGTAGGACTTTTCATGTGATGCCTTATGATTCTCAAATGTCAGAAACAAATTCAAAAACTATTTTAGACTCTGAGAGGACAAAACAAAACACAGAGGCAGCCAACTGTCCCCTCCCTCCTGAAGCAGCCTTATCTGGTGTGGAAACGCCTGCTCTGGGGACCGATTCTGAGAATCCCACAGATCCTCGCTGTTTCCATGCGACTCCGGGTTCTAACCCTACCAGACCGCAAAGTACCGAAAATTAGGTACAGCAGATTCGGAAATTACCGAAAAATCGGTACACCGGTCTGGTAGGGCTAAAAAGAGTTGACATCTTTGAGGGCCAAACTGCCTCCCAGTACGTCTCCTAGCTGCTGCTCTCCTGAGCTGCTGTCCAGCATCACTTAGATCACGCTGTTGCTCGTTTATTTTTTCGTCCAGCATGAACTGTGATGGAAAGGTGCTGTGACCCTGTACGGGAAGAAGGGAGATGGACCCAACATATGCTGGGGCTCCGAGAAAGTTTGACCCATCAACCATGCCTCCCACGAGGTCTTCCCCACCCTGAGCTTGCTTCTGTCTGTCTGGCAAGCTTCCTCTTTAAGCTCAGAATGGAACACATTTCACATGCGGTCCGGAGCAGCCCTGAAAAGGAGTTCCCATTTTGGCAGCTCCCCCATTTGGCCCCTGCTCCATTCTCAAGACGCCTCCTCAGCTCCCTGCTCAGGGTCACGCCGTCCAGGGAGAGTAACCAACAATTACCGAGCACCCGAAAAGCCTAAGGTCTGAGCCCAATGAATCACCTTAACAACCTGATGAGTTATCTGTGGCCTCCGTCCCCATTTAATAGATAAGAAACAGTGTGGACTTGAATTAACTTTTGAATCTCACCGGAGTATCCTATGTTCTGGACTATGTAGCTTAGTGAGAAATGTCCCCAAATGTCCCTGAATCCGACCTGCCTTTAAGACACTGTCCCAAGGTCAAGACAAAGTCAGGAATTCTCAGAAGTTATGGAATGACCTGGAGCAGGTCCTGATGCCCTAACTATGGCTCCTAGGGTGACATAGATGCAACTCCACCTCCGGCCTTGGAGGGGGAGGAGCGGGGGGAGCCTATGGTCACTATCTCCTTTTGACCTGGAAGGTGGCTGGACAGGTAACAAGAGCTGCTAAGTGTCTGGTTCATATGATACAACCTTTCTCAATTCACTCACCAGTACCGCGAGGAGGGAAGAGCTATCTGTCATACATGTGACCCATCTGACAGGTGTGTGAGGCAATAAATAGTAATGTTCCCAACTACTGTTGCTGGAGATATTTAATGCTGTTCGTCACAGTGCTATGGTTTCAGGAAGTACAAACAGGAAGAGACTCTACTGAAGAAGCTTCGCAAGCGTGCAGAGGACAAGGCGGAAAGAGAACACGAGAGAAGGGTGTCGTTGGCCCTGCAGGAACAAGGCAGCCCGGGTCCGGTCAACGCCTCAGGCCCGCACAGTGCGCAGGGCTGAAAGGGGGCCGTGGGCTTGATGTGCAGAGGCCGCCAGTGATGTCGGCAAGAGCAGTTCCAGGACCCGGGTGGTGAGTTCCAGGGGTTCCGAGCGAATAAGAAGAGACAGGACACCCCCCCCCACACACACACACACAGTGTTGCACAACAGTGGGTGGCACTTACACGGGTTGCCTAGAGAAGGAGGTCCCTCTCAGCAGGAGACTGGGTGGTCAGGACCACCACCCAGAAGGGGAAGAGGGACGGGATCTCCCACAGGAGAGGAGAGTGGGAGAGTGGGCCTCCGTGCCCAGTCACTCAGCGGCAAGGTGAGAAGACTGGGTGGCAGAGCTCCCAAGGGCAGCAGGGGTCTGTGACAGCCATGGGCTTTGTCACGGCTATGGCAGCAGATATTGGGTGCTGGTTCAGGGTATGCAAACTCGAAATGGCTAAAACATGCATCCAGCAGCTGCGTTTACAGCAACGAGTATGTGAGAATTTGACTTAGTCACCCGTGGGAGTGAGTGGAGCAACGTCTATGAAATGAGTGGAGAAACAAGCAAGGTGGAGCCAACATGCAGGGCCCACCGCTACCCCACACAGGGCAGCAGGGTGGGGGGGCCAGACCCACACGCCTTGAAGAAGATAGTGAGGTGGCTCCTGGAGGCCGGGCTGAGGGAACTTTGCAAACGAATGGGAAGAGTCAGAGTTGAGACGTGTGGACAAGTGGGGACAATCGTGGGGGAAGATCTTAGAGGGAGAAGACAGCGGTCAGGAGCAGTGGGGAAGGTGCTTCCTGGGGAGTTGGGCAGGGATAGAGCAAAGACAAGGATGGATACGTCGTCGTCGTGGGGAGCTGACTGTGCTGGACCCTCACACCTGTGTTGCCTCAGGCCCCCAGACCCTGGCCGGCCCAGGGCCTGTATCTTGTTGCAAAGGAAGAGCAACAGCCCCGCCTCCCTTGGCAGGCCAGGGCGTGGCTAACGCTAAGCTCCCAGTGTCCAAGTTTAATGACATTCTTTGTCTATCTTTGACATGCATAATGGGGACAGAGAAGCTGGTTCTAAAATCACAGTCTCGTCAGGGATACTTATCACTCTTCCCACCAAAAAAGAAACGAGGTCACAGAGAGAGGTCAGGACTCCAGCTGCAGCGGGTTGTCTCCAAGAACTTGAGGACAAGGAGACAAGTTTGCCCGCTGACACATGAACAGTCCATCAGCGCGGTGGGTCAGGGTGGGAATATGCAGGCTGCCTTCACCAGGAAAGTGGTTCTCTGACCTTCAACCTGACTATAACCTGACCAGGTGTGTTAACCCCAAATGGGAAGTTGGGCAGCCGGGAAGCGCGGAAACGGGAGAATCAGCCGAGGTGGTCACTGACAGTGGCCACTGAGCTGTGTGGGGACAGGGCGGCGTGGCTCATGACTTCCCGTGCTCCTGTCTGAGGAGGAACAGGTGCACCAGGCTCCTGTCCGCCTGATGCTCCAAACATTCCTCACCCCTCCTGGGTTTTCCATCCTGGCTGATGAAATCATAATCCTCCAGGGCAGAGCCCGGGCATTTGTGTTTTAAAAGCTCCCCAGGTGATTCTGATGCGTGGCCAGCATTAAGAACCCAGCTCACCAGCTGCCCTGCCCTGATGAGATGCCACCGGGACCCATGTTCTCGTGGGTCTGCTCCGACCAATTGAATAAGCGCCATGAAGCTGTCACTGAAAACAGCTTTATCTGGATGTGTGGTCTAACGCAGGCCAGTGAGACCGAGGGCCAGCCCCCGGGGCCGACGAATTCACCCAGGGGATGAAATGTTGCTTTCGGAAGCCTCTTGGGTGAGGACACCCTGGGCGTCACTTCACTGGCCAAGAAAAAGCAAGCCCATCTTCGCTGCTCACGTATGTTACGAGGTAAAGTAATCTCAGGAGAAACAGTGTATGGGTCAGCAAATGGCCAACCATAAATTCTTCAGGAACTCAGCTCTAGGGGAAAGTATTTACTGTCCCTTTCCCCTGTGTAACCCTCTACCGTTTGTGACATGGACACAGCCAATGGCCCAACCCACATCCATTACCCACATCTAGTTCCTAACAGAACCCCACCTGGTTCAGCCCTCTGCTCCTCCTCCCCTGGTAGAACTGGCTCTACAGTCAGCTCCTGGCCCCTGGTTTGCGGAAGTCTGATTCCACCCCCTTGTCAGTATGTGCTCAAGAGAGGGCAAAGGCCCAGTGTCACCAATGAGATGCAGGACCTAGCGTTCTTTTCAGCTTCCAACTGAAGCATAATAAACACACCTCAAAGTGCACACATCATGCGCACAACCTGGTAAACGCTCATAACTAAATATACTCATATAACCGGCACCCAGATTAGGAAGCAAAACATTACCCCAGAAGACTCTATCCTGCTCCCTTCCATCCCCTGCCCCCCAGGGTGACCCTACCCTGACTTCTAACAGTGGGGACATTTTGCCTGCTCTATACATTTTTATTTAAGTGGAATCAAAGTGTACGTACTCCCTGTGTCTGGCTTCTTTTGCTCACAGGATTTCTGTAAGGCTCATCTTCGTTGTTGTGTGTTGTTTTAAGTTGTTTACTTTTATTGCTGTATAATATTCCACTGTGGAACAAGCCACCTTTACCCATTCTACTGCTGAGTGTTTGATTGGTTTTAGTTCAGGAGTATGACAAATAGTGCTGCTATGAACATTTTAGTACCTGTCTTTCTTTTCTTTTCTTTTAAAATATTTTTATCGATTTCAGAGAGGAATGGAGAGGGAGAGAGACAGAAACATCAATGATGAGTACCACTGATCAGCTGCCTCTTGCACACCCCCTTCTGGGGATCGAACCCACAACCTAGGCATGTGCCTTTGACCAGAATCAAACCTGGGACCCTTCGGTCTTCAAGCCAACACTCTATCCACTGAGCCAAACCAGCCAGGACTGGAAGCATTTCTAGTGTTATCTCCATAAAGCACTTGAGCCTCACAACATCCTTGCTTCATTTTTCCGATGTGGAAATTGATCACCAGTGAAATTTGATATTTTCCCAAGACAAAGGGCAGAGTTGGGACTAGAAGCCAGGGTTCCATATGCCCAACCCACTGCCTTTCCACCTGTACCCAGCAGGCTCCTCTGTCCCTAGCAGGCAGTACAACTGTCATCTCTCATTTTGTGAAAATGACTGTGAGCCCTCTGACCACATAGCTGCCGGTTTTCAGTGATGCCAGATGATGCAGTTAATATGCAAAGAGCCATGCCAGCGAACAGAGCATTAGCAGCTGTCTCCTTGCTTCGCCCTGTTTTGAGGAAACTTGGCTACATGAGGCAAGTCCCTGGCCTTCCAGGGAGAAAAGGACCTATACATGTTAATTAAATCACTAATGAGAAAGTGAAAATGGTGAGAAGAGTAGGAACAAAAATTATAGTAGCAAGCTCGCCTTCCAGCCAGCCAGATACAGGAGCTGTAACTACCAGCTTCTCAACTTAGATGCCCCAGAGTGCTTCCCTGAGCTCTGTAAGGGCACAGCCCACTGACTGATAGAAACGCGCAGTGGAGCCATGGAAGACTGTTCAGTGACCCCAAACCTGTCCCTACTACAAAACAGCCTCTTATTCGGCCTAACCACGCTGCCAGCACACCACACTGTAGAGCATTCTGCAGGGAGCATTCTCAAGGCCGAGGGCATCATCCTCGGTGCCCCTCCTGCCCACGGCGGATTTGTCTTCAGGGGCCAAAGTAAATAAAGCTGCTCCTGGAGCAAAGATTCCAGTGCCTGCTGTAGGACAGGCAGCCAAATGGCTCGGGTCCCTTCCTCCACCCCAAACCCTTCACTGGCTCCCACCGGAACTCCATCACACCATCAGTCTGGCCTTCAAGGCCTTTTAGGACCTGGCCCTGTCCATTTCCAATCCTGAGTCCTGACATGCTGGTCTGCAGTCTGTTCTGTGACCCTTCCATGTGTTCATGGTCTCAGACACCTTGCACTTGTCTGCCCTTCTTCTTTCCTCTCGCAGCTCATTGTCTAGTGAGCAACCCATTCTTCAGTTCCCAGTCAAATGTCACCTTCTCAAGAGCCTTCCTGACCCCTTCTCTGAGGTAGCACCCAAATCACGCTGGATCAATGCACGTGGTTCATTCTCTTCCCAACACTCATCGCCATAGGTCACCACTTGCTTATTACCCATATGCCTCAGGACAGCAGGTACCCTGTCTGCCTCACTCACTCTAACACCGAGAATGACAGCAGAACCACAGCAGATGCTCGATAACTATTAGTGGAATAAATGGCTGAGTGAATAAGGACAGTCCAATTGTGGGTTAACCAGTGATGTGGCTTTGTTCTCTCTTCTGCTACCTGCATGAAGACCATTTTGCTATTCACTAACTCCCAAGAAAATAAAATATAGGAAAAAATAGAGCGGGGGCGAGGGTGGGGGAGAGATTCCTGAAAAGGAGATTGGAACGCACGGAAAATAAGATTTGAAACTCTATGGGTTGTAGGTTTTTTTATACGGTCCCCCAGGACCAGCAATAGAAAGATTTCTGAGGCACATCCAAAAGCTACACCACATGATCTGGAATTACATTTAAAAGCCCCCTCAGTAACCGTGACAGAGACACTATTCAGTAACAGACTGGATGAGCCCTGGGAAGGTGCGAGGGAACTGTGACACACGCCTACCACCGTCCCAAAGATGGCCATGCAGGACACAGGGAGCAAGTCGTGCTCGGACGTCTGGCTTTCAGGAACCTCTGGTTCAAGCTCCCGTTTTCCCGAGGAGGAAGCCTGAAGTGCGGTTAGCAGGCAGCCTCCTGGAGCCTCGGAGCCAGGTGGGCGAACTCCATCCCGGCTCCAGGCTGCACCAGGGGTGGCCGGCGCAGGGAGGAAGGGGCGGGGCCCCACCGCTCTCCCCTGGGCTCAGGAGAGGGAAGCACAGACCGGCACAGACGGGCCCAAACCCACCGCTCCTGCGGGTGCTGACGGCGGCTGCCCACGGCCTCTGCGCCAGGCGCTGCTCAGCCCAAGGCAGCTGCCTGCACCCCGCCAGGCGCCCCAGCCTCCGGGCCTTCCACCGCAGCCCTGGGACCTCGGACCTCGGAGGACCCTAAAGGGGGCTGATCACGTCCCCGAACCGGGACGGAGCCGGCGGCGGGTGGCAGAGGGGGCGGGGAAGCATGACCGGAAGAGAAGGGGAGAGGGAGGAGTGCAGCTGGGACGCAGCCCCTGAGTCCGGCTCTCGGGATGCAAGAATCTGGGCTCAGGTTTCTAGGTGCGGAAAACAGCTCCTCGCCCCGCCCGACCTACCCCAGGCCCCCCGAACGCGGGCGCCCGCAGCCAGCACCCAAGAACCTGCTGCCCCCGCCCCCCCGGAGCTCAGCCCGTCCCGGCAAGGGCGGTGGGGAGGCCGAGGCCAGGCGCCGCGCGCCTACCTGTAGAAGCGGTCATCCCTGAAGGGCGTGAGGTCCTCCTTCAGCTCCCAGTACGCCTCCTGCAGCCGCCGGCACAGGTGCTTGAGCTCGCTGCAGAGCGGAGGCTCGAAGGCCGGGTACTCGGCGTCCATGCCCGCGTCGCCCTCCGAAGCCCAGCCCGGCGCCCCTCCTCCTGCCGCTCCGCCCCTGGTGCCGCTTCCTTCGCTCCCCTCTCTCTCCCCAGCACCGCGATCCGGGGCTGCCAGCGCGCGGGCGGGACCGAGGAGGAGGGGAAGGAGGGGGAAGAGGAGGAAGAGGAGGCTGGGAAGTGGGGAGGGGGCGCGGAGGGAGGTGGGGCCCGCGTGCTCAGGGAGCCACCGAGATGACTCGGGGGTGGGGTGGGGATGAGGTCCTCAGAGGGGCCTACGGAGGGGAGGGTGCCGCGCCCATCAGCCGCCGCCAAGGCAATCGGAGAAAGGGGGCGGCGGGGGACTCCAACCCAAGATCATGTGCCGCCGGGGATGGAATATAAAGGGCCACTCTCGCTGCTGCTCATACTGGGAAAGAGGAAAAACTGGTGGAGAGAGCAGAAAGGAAAATGGGGCTGGAGGAAAGATGGAGAGCCCCTTCTTGCGGGAAAGGTCAAAGGCTGGAGCCGGCTCCCAAGTTCAGCACCACGGACAGCTGCCCGGAATGCTTTCCCCTCTCCCCTCTTCCAGGGCTTCACTTGGCCCTACTGCAAGAGACACTTAAAATCAAGCCCATTGTGGTTAGGCCATAATACATATTATTGTTAACGATAAAAGCATGTTCCCAAATGAGATCTCTTCCACACGTTCTGTAGTCACCAAAACAACAACAACATCTGGGCAAAGCTCAACCTCAGTGTAGAAAATAAAAACTCACCTCAACATGTCCTTCATGGGAGGACCCAGAGATGATGTCATCTCCTTCTGTGAATTTTTCCAATAGTAAGTGGAGAAGCAGCTGTTCCAGGTGCTGTTGGTGCATTTCCACCTCAATTTCTGACAAGCTTGCATGCAGGCTTGATTTTGTATTCATTGCAGGAACCTTTTACAAATACACATTTTGGGGGACCAACTTACACTATTGAATAACATAACATGGGTCCCAGGAACCTGAATTTTTCAAAGCTCTCAGGTGAGTCTAATGATCACTCACATTTAGATAGTGTCAGATTTCCCACATTTTCTGCTATCTTTGCCTGTGGTCTAATTTCACTCACTCTTCCTTGCTCTTTATTTTTATGGTCACTTTTTTATTTATTTTATTTATATTTTTATTGATTTCAGAGAGGAAGAGAGAAAGAGATAGAAACATCAATGACAAGAGGGAAGGCAGGGGAGGTTGGGCGTGGGTTAAGAGATCAACCAAAGGAGGAACCAAGATGGCGGCATGAGGTGTGTACCTATATGCGCAGCCTCCACGACTACATTGTAGAAAAACAACTATGCAGTGAAAGGCTATCCTCCGGAACCAAGGGAGGAGAAGCTTTGCAACTAGAAATCAGGAGAAGGAGTGCATTGTGACTGGGTAGAGGCTCCTGGTGCCAAAACTGAGAGATACGGAGGCGCAGAACAGAAGTGGCGGCGTGGGTGAAACGGTGGCGGCTGTGCCTGGATCCGAGGCTTGGAAGGAGATTATAAACTCCGGGGTTGCACTGAATGCGGTGCGGGCTTTCTGGCAACGGGGCGGAAGATCAGTGGCATTCTAGCAGAGCCGTTTGCAGTGATCACTGACGTGGAGATTCAGGGACTCAGAGGCGCGCGGACCCCAGGGCTTGGAGGCTCCAGGTCCGGGAGAGGCTGCAGAGTCAGTGGAGAGGCAGCCATTGTGGGTTACTCTGCCATAGCGATTCTGAGACCACACCCCACCCAACCTACAACCACGCCCAAGCTGTGTGCCCGCATGCCTTGCAGCATGGCCTGAGGGACTGCAGCTGGGACAGAACTCCAAAAGCTCCAAACCCCAAACAAGGAGGAGAAAGGCCTGCAGGTCTTTTCCTCCCAGTGATAACTGCAACAAGACTGTGCACCCAGCCTTCAAAGGCGTACAACAAGAGTGTCCACCCCAGGTGATTGGGGGGGGGGCCTGAATCACTGGGCCATATATAGGACACCTAGCACAGAAAGCCAAAATGCGGAGACTAAGAAACAGGTCACAAAAGACAGAAATGGAGGAACGAAAAGTACTGGATATAGAGTTCAGAACTACGCTTTTAAGGTTTTTCAAGAATTTTCTAGAAGCCGCCAATAAACTTAGTAATATTATGCAGAGATCCATCACCAGACTAGAGGTTTGCAATAATCAAGTCAAAGATTTGAAACATGAAAAAGAAAAAAGCACCCAACTGGAAGATAAAAAAGAAAAAATAATCCAGAAGTGTGAAGATAGTGTAAGGAGCATCTGGGACAACTTTAAGTGTACCAACATCAGAATTATAGGGGTGCCAGAAGAAGAGAAAGAGCAAGATATTGAAAACATATTTGAAGAAATAATGACAGAAAACTTGCCCTACCTGGTGAAAGAAATAGACTTACAAGTCCAGGAAGCGCAGAGGACCCCAATCAAAAGGAACCCAAGGAGGACCACACCAAGACACATCATAATTAAAATGTCAAGGGCAAAAGACAAAGAGAGAATATTGAAAGCAGCAAGAGAAAAGCAGTTAGTTACCTACAAGGGAGTACCCATACGACTGTCAGCTGATTTCTCAACAGAAACTTTGCAGGCCAGAAGGGAATGACAAGAAATATTCAAAGTCATGAATAGGAGGAACCTACAACCAAGATTACTCTACCCAGCAAGGCTATCATGTAAAATTGATGGTCAGATAAAGAGCTTCACAGACAAGAAAAAGCTAAAGGAGTACATCACTACCAAACCAGGATTATATGAAATGCTGAAGGGCATTCTTTAAGAAGAAGAGGAAGAAGAAAAAGGTAAATATAAAAAGTATGAACAACAAAGTGAC
>PVJC01004197.1:0-65439 GCA_004026665.1 Murina feae | reverse complement strand
GTTATATTGTCAATATTATCATTCATTTAGAAACTGCTAATTTACATGACACTGACCAATCCGAAGTAATTACTCTTTTACTACAGGTTCAAACCCTACTCAGAAAACGTTCTCACCCCTGTTTCTTTGGCCATATATGAGCTTATATGGATTTACCTGGATTTCTCTCTGCAGGAAATACTTACACTGATCACCTTACTAAAGCTGCCTATCTCGCATTATCTCCTTTAGACGCAGCCAAAGCTTCACATTCTCTCCATCATCAAAATGCCACTGGCCTGCGTCAGCAGTTTCGAATCACAAAGGAACAGGCTCCGCAAATTTTTAAACTCTGTCCTCAATGCCCTCTAACCACATTTATTCCTCCCACAGAAGGGGTCAACCCACGAGGCTACAAACCAGGCCAATTATGGCAGATGGACGTGACCCATATTCCATCTTTTGGAAAACAAACTTATGTTCATGTTTCTATTGACACTTTTTCTGGTTTTATTTTTGCAACCCCTTATATAGGTGTAGCTGTTAAACATGTTATTGCTCACTGTTTACAAGCTTTTATTATCCTAGGCATCCCTCACACCATTAAGACTGACAACGGTCCTGCCTATACCAGTGCTGCGTTCCAGAAATTTTGTGCTTCTTTTAAAATCCAGCATAAAACAGGCATCCCATACAATCCTCAAGGGCAGGGAATAGTTGAGTGAGATCATCAGACCTTGAAAAGGCAAATTGAAAAAATAAAGAAGGGGGAATATGTATATACCCCTGCTAACCTACGTAACAGAGCTCTTTATTCCCTTAATTTTTAAAATGGTGATGCTCAAGGCAAAATTGTAGCAGAACGACAGTGATCCCACCCTTGGGTACAGTGGAAAGACTTACTTACAGGACAATGGCATGGCCCCGACCCTGTTCTGATATGGGCTTGGGGGTCTGTTTGTGTATTTCCTGAAGGGGACTCTGAGCCCCACTGGATCCCCAGCCACTATGTTCAGCCCTTCCAAGGTCAAGACGGAGGACGAAATGGCGAAACAAGAACTCACTCCACCATTCAAGAGGCTATGGATCGATCCACCAGCGCTCGTGCCACCACCACAGCCACAGAGATCACGGGCGACTCAGAGAGCATCTCCACCAACTTGGGGACAGTTGAAGAAGCTGACAGCACAGGCCGAGGCTATGATTGTTCACCAAGAGGCACAATGAACTGCTGAGACTTTGTTTCTTGCCATGCTGTCAATTGTGGCATTGGAATCGAGTTCGCAACCATCTGTTAGCAGTTTGGGATCAGACTAACTTTACTTTAGATATTAGTAGATTCAAGCTATTAATGATGCAGGTTCTGCTTTGTTATCCTCTAGTGCAGTAGTACAGAATATTTTTAATGAACAATGTCATTATAATTTTTAATATTTGATAACAGCATATTGTACAATTATTCCAAACTTACAAACTAATTTTTTGATTGGCAATAACATAAAAAGGACATGAAAGGATTTAATCCCTTCTACTGTGTGGAGGGCCCTCTTGGGAAGGCACTTGAGCATATTGTACAATTATTCCAAACAAACTTACAAACTAATTTTTTGATTGGCAATAATATAAAAAGGACATGAAAGGATTTAATCCCTCCTACTGTGTGGAGGGCCCTCTTGGGAAGGCTCCTCTTGCCCTTTTTGCCAACAGGACTCTTTTCTTACAATACAATTGCTCACAGCTGTTGCCTGAGCTTTGGATTGAAGCCTGGTAGGGGCTGGAACCATGGATCTGTCTCTCACCCAAAGGTATGACCTGGGCTCTCTCTGGAGAAGAAACCTGGGTTCCCTAAGATCTGTGATCAGTGCCGGGGCTCCACCGGTGGCCAGGGTGGGATCCCAAGGCAGCTACTGGGCGTGGAGGCCACAGAGGCATAGACCATCAAGGAGACAGAAATGAACCTCACATTGCCCTGCTTGGTCCTGGAGGATGGCTGGTTAGCCAGAGACAGGTAAGATTCCTCAAGGGAGAAACAACCTAAGACAGGCACAGTCACAGAGGGGCCATCAGGGGGAGAACTTGGGGGTCAACAGAGGTGGGGCATAGAACCTCAGCCCCCACACTTGTAGGGGCCTGAATCCTAGCCCCTTTTTTTAGGGAGGTCTCCTGCCCCATGGCTGCTTCACTTCCCACACCCAGCTCAGATCAGGACCCAGGTAAAGAGGCTTGACACAACTCGGATTGGGCCGTAGGTAACAGAGACTTGACCAACAGCAGCTGTCCTATCTCTAAATCCAGCCCAAACCCAGAAATGCTTAGGGCCTTCTCAAGGATGCAAAATAATCCTTTCCATTAATATTTACAGGATAAACTAAAATTGTTATTAAAGCGTTAATATTACAGTATAATAGTAATCAAGTTTTCAGGTTAATTTAATTGGCTAATTGAAAAAATAAAGAAGGGGGATCTGTTGGGGGGCCATGTATAAGCTGACAAAGTCCTTGTACCTGAAGGGACTGATAAGATGCAGTCCTCTACCCACACAGTTTTCCCACGCTTGTTTGGACGGTAAATTATCAGAATAAGAGCATTCTTTCATGGCTTTGCCAAGAAGTCTGTAACTATTACTGAGATATGCTGTACCAAGGATTCTCTCCCTTAGATGTTTAGAGAAACGAAGAATACGTTTCTGTTAATGAGCCTCCTATTCAGTGTTTGTGTATAAAAGGCATTACACAGTTAATAAAGTTGCTGCAGTCGATCAACAGCTTGCAGACCTCCTGATCCCAGCTTTTTCTTGTCTTTCTTTTCTCAATTCCCACCTCCCTACCTCAGCCACCCTGGTTCACCCGTCAGGCTGGCCCTGACAGAAAATAACACCAAATCATAAATTATATAATCTAGGTCATAAATGATGTAATCTAAACTGTGAGCTTTTATACTCCAAATGTTGAATTCTCAATTAAAGTCTATAGTCTATATGCTTAATACATGTCTGTTGCCTAAACAAACAAATGTCATTCTAAATCACTGCAAAATTAAGTTTCCTCATAACATTAGAAACTTCTCAACCTAGCCCAAAATCTTATTTTGGAAGTCACTGGAACATCAATGATGTAGAGGATGAAAAGATGGTGGTGGTGTGGTGAAGCTCCACTTCTCTGATTTCACAATCAAATGAAAATTTAGAAGCTTTAGGGTGCTTAAATGAGAACAGTAATTGCACACAACTTTTGTGTGAAAACATCTCACATTATATTAGACACACCTACCTGACTTTTTAGGGTAAGTAACACAAAAAGATTTTAATATCCAAAGAAATCCTAGTTTAAGAGAATGGAATAGCCCAGCCAGCTCAGTGGTTGAGTGTCAACCTATGAACCAGGAGCTCAAGGTTCAATTCCAGGTTGGGGACTTAATCCTGTGCAGGGGGTGGTGTGTACAGGAGGTAGTTGATGCTATCTGCATTTCACAGGGAGGTGATCATTTCCAATTTCACCATAAACACACCCATATTTTTCCTATGCCTTTGAAAAATAATTTTGTGAACTACTGCTACTTTTTCCCCTCCATAACTATGAAAATGTGTAATATAATTTCAAATTCAAGATTAAGAAAAGTTTGGCCGATTAAGAGAATTATCAGAAACTTTAGGAATTCATAGATATTTTTTCTTTGAAACAACCTTTTAAAAGCAAGATGTGCCCAACTGCTGTAGCTTAGTGGTTAAGCATCCACACATGAACCAGGAGCTCAGTTTGATTCCCAGTCAGGGAACATGCTCAGGCTGTGGGCTTGATTCCCCATTGGAGGGTGTGTAGGAGGCAGATCAATGATTCTCTCCCATCATTGATGTTTCTATCTCTCTCTCTCTCTCCCTTCCTCTCTCTAAAATCAATAAAACTATATTAAAAAAAGATTGGTACTCTTTTTGCTGACCCATTCATACTTATTTTTTTAATTGTTCTTTATCTGAAATTCAAATTTAACTGGGCATCCTGTAGTTTTTTGTTTTTGTTTTATTAAATCTTTATTGTTCAGATTATTACAGTTGTTTCTCTTTTTGCCCCCCATATCTCCCCTCCACCTGGTTCCCACCCCACCCTCTGCCCTTACCCCTCCCCCACTGCCCTCATCCATAGGAGTATGATTTTTGTCCAGTCTCTTCCCTCACTCCCCACCCCCAAGAATTCTCAGTCCACTCCCTTTCTATGTCCCTAATTCTATTCTATTCACCAGTTTATTCTGTTTATCAAATTTTTAATTCACTTGATTTTTAGATTCCCTTGTTGATAGATATGTATTTGTTGTTCATAATTTTTATCTTTACTTTTTCTTCTTCCTCTTCTTTAAGGATACCTTTCAGCATTTAATATAATACTGGTTTGGTGGTGATGAACTCCTTTAGCTTTTTCTTGTCTGTGAAGTTCTTTATATGACCTTTAGTTCTGAATGATAGCTTTGCTGGGTCAAGTAATCTTGGTTTTAGGTTCTTGCTATTCATCACTTTGAATATTTCTTGCCTCTCCCTCTGGCCTGCATAGTTTCTGTTGATAAATCAGCTAACAGTCATATGGGTACTCCCTTGTAGGTAACTGTTTTTCTCTTGCTGCTTTTAAGAGAAAAGCTCTTTTGCTTTTGGCATTTTAATTATGATGTGTCTTGGTGTGATTCTCTTTGTTTTTGTTTTTTTAAACATATATTTTATTGATTTTTTACAGAGAGGAAACCTTGATGAGAGAGAAACATCGATCAGCTGCCTCCTGCATAACACCTACTGGGAATGTGCCCACAATCAAGGTACATGCCCTTGACCAGAATCGAATCTGAGATCTTTAAGTCCACAGACTGATGCTCTATCCACAGAGCTAAACCAGTCAAGGCTTGGTGTGGTTCTCTTTGGATTCCTTTTGTTTGGGGTTCTTTTTGCTTCCTGGACTTGTAAGTCTATTTCTTACACTAGGTAGGGGAAGCTTTCTGTCATTATTTCTTCAAATAGGTTTTCAATATCTTGCTCTCTCTTCTTCTGGCACCCTCATAATTCAGATGTTGGTACGTTTGAAGTTGTCTCAGAGGCTCCTTACCCTATCTTCATATTTTTGAATTCTTTTTGCTTTTTGTTTTTCCAGTTGGATGTTTTTTTCTTCTTCATATTTCAAATCTTTGACTTGCTTCTTGCAATCCTCTAGTCTGCTGTTGGATCTCTGTATAATATTCTTTATTTCAGTCTGTGTATGCTTAATTTCTAGTTGGTCCTTTTTCATATCCTTGAGGGTCTCACTAGATTTATCGAGGGTCTCACTAAATTTATTGGCAGTTTCTAGAAAATTCTTTAAAAACCTTATAACCATGGTTTTGAACTCTATATCCAGTAGTTTGCTTTCCTCCATTTCTGTCATTTGTGACCTGTTTGTCTCTGCATTTTGGCTGCTTCTCTGTGTTGATAGAGTGGCTTTCTGTGCCAGTTGTCCTATAGGGCCCAGTGGCTCAGTCTCCTCAATTACCTGAGGTGGACATTATTGGTGCACCCCTTTTTGGGCTATGTGGACAGTTGTGTTGTAGTTAAGCCTTGATTGTTGTTGGTATCACTGGGAAGAATTGACCTCCAGGCCACTTGGCTGTGAGAATCAGCTGTGTCTATGGTGGGAGAATGTCTGTGCTGGAGATACCCTTATGGGGCAAGACTTGCTTCAGTGGGGCTTTGGTGCTCACTGAGTCTGCCCCTTGAGTGTGTCCCTTATGGATCTGAGGAGTTGTAATCTGGATTGCCCCACTCTGACCATTGGATACACTGACTCTTGGATCTCTAAGGAAGTGCTAATTTAGCCTCTGTCTGAGGCTACCCAGCAGGAGCTACAGAGAGATCTGCAGATTCCTCTTCTTTGTTTGGGGTTTGGAGGTGCCCTGATGAAGCCCAGCTGTGAAGCAATGCAAGGTACTGTGGGGCTCTGGGCCTTCTTTTGGAAGTTCTGGATCTCTCTGACCCAGCTGCAGTTTGTTAGGTAATTTTAGATTGCAAAGGGTCAGGCCATTCATATGCAAAAGCCTCTGCATGCAGCTTGAGTGGGGCGGGGTCTCGGGGAGTCAACAGGGCCAAGCAAACAGCTATGGCTGATCCTCAGCCTGCCCTAAGAGGCCCCAGGTATCAGTGTCCCTCGGTAATTGCTGCAAGCACCTCTGCGAGAAAGCCGCCCTCGAGTTCTGGGCCAATGCCAGACAGTCCAGTTTTTCCCTTTATGAGTCTGGATCCCCAGAGACTTGCCCAGAACTGGAGTTCAGAGCAGTCAGGAGCTTGTGTCTCCCACTCGATTGAAAAAGACAACCACATCCTCAGTTGCCAGCCCTTTCTGCGTGTGCCTCTGTACCTCTGCACTTCACTTCCACACCTCCTCTGAGTCTCAGTGTGCTTTTCTTGTCCCTTCTAGTTGTAGAATTTCCACTCAGCCAGCCTTTCTGTGGTTCTGGGTGATGTCTGTGTTGTCTTTTAGTTGTAGTTTTGAAGCGGTTGTGCATGGCAGCAATGTCAGGTGTTTACCTATGCCTCCATCTTGGTTTTCCATTCATACTTATTTTAAAAGGGGGGAGGGGCATAGAAAAAATTTATCCTAAGAAACTGATAAGTAGAATCTGGGTTTGTGATATTTTAGATTTTGTGAGGATGTGCTTTAAAAATATGTCCAAGTAAGTCAAATGGGTTACTTAAAACCAGCATACACAATCTGGGGCTCAACTTTTATCTACCATAATATGCAAAACTGTATATTTAAAAAATACCAGTGATCATATACATAAGAATGCTGATGTCTGGTTTCATTGCTTCTTGTGACTTCCAAGGTGATTCTGCATTTTACCAAGTAGGAGCTTGTGATTGACTACTACTGAGAATCCAATGACACTAAGAATGTTTACCTGTCACTTTTGCCAATTTCACATTAGTATACATTACATGTACATTTTATCATTTTATTCCTTCTAACCCATAAAATCCAGAATTCTCTTTAAAAAATGTAAACTATGCTTTTCTTCTTTTATTGGTCCTAATTACTTAAGTTTTCACATTTTCTTTTTTCTGAATTCGTAATGAATGTAATGTCCTAGACTGTCTTTGAAAAGTATGACATACAGAATGGCTACCATCAACAAATTAACACATGACAAGTGCTGGTGAGGATGTGAAGAAAAGGGAACCCTAGTACACTGCTGGTGGAAATTCAGACTGGTGCAGCCACTATAAAAAACAGTATGGGTTTTCTTCAAAAAAATTAAATATGGCCCTAACTGGTTTGGCTCAGTGGACAGAGCGTCGGCCTGCGGAGTCAAGGGTCCCAGGTTCGATTCCGGTCAAGGGCATGTACCTTGGTTGCGGGCACACCCCCAGTAGGGGTGTGCAGGAGGCAGCTGATCGATATTTCTCTCTCATCGATGTTTCTAACTCTCTATCCCTCTCCCTTACTCTCTGTAAAAAATCAATAAAATATATTAAAAAAAAAATTAAATATGGAACTGCCATTTGACCTAGTGATCCCACTTCCAAGAATATATACTAAGAAACCCAAAACACCAATCAGAAAAAATGTATGCACCCACATGTTCATAGTAGCATCCCTATGTTCACAGCTAAGATCTGGAAACAGCCCAAGTGCCCATCAGATGAGTAGATAAAAAAGCTGTTACATTTATACCATGGAATACTATGCAGCTATTAAAAAGGATCTATTACCCTTTCCGATAGCACAGAGGGCCCTGGAGAGTATTATGCTAAGCGAAATGAGCCAGACAGAGAAAGATAAGTATCATAATTTCACTAATATGTGGAATCTAAAGAACAAAATAAACTTGATGAACAAAATAGATCTAGAGACATGGAGGCATGGAACAGACCATGGCATCTCAGAGGAAAGGTGGGGTGGGTGGGAAGAGATTAACCAAAGAACTTAAATGCATATAGGCATGGGCCATGGACACAGACAATAGTGTGGTGAGGGCCTGGGATGGGGGACAGGGGCAGGCTAGAGTCAATGGGGGAAAAAAGGGGACATCTGGTAATACTTTCAGCAATAAACAAAAACCTTTTAAAAAGTATGACATAAATATTTGTCTTCAAACTTTTGCTTTTTTTAAAAAAAAGATCATATAATTTAAAAGAGAATGTAATTCTTATTTTTCTCCCCAAAGTAATTTTACTAGAACCAGTCATATGCCTAATTATCGACATGGGAAATAAAAATGTTTTCACACCTTTGATCTTCCTCTGTGATTACTATTTGTCATGGATGTGTGGCTTTGTGTTGGAGAGATTTGATATTATATGCTGCAATTAAATGTCCCCATATCAAGTGCTTGCCACTCCTTGGGCTAGAATTCTGGAACATTTAAGACATTCTTCATGACAACTTATGTCTATTCTCTCTGTGATCTAAATAGCCCCTATTGGTTACATTAATGGATCAATTAAATATCCTTGAAGATGAGTACAAAGAAGTTACTACCCCTTTATTATTGATCTGGCCCATCCTATATAATAAAAGAGAAATATGGAAATTGACCGTCCCTCCACTACGCTCACCAGCTAATCAGGAGTATGCAAATTAACCCAACAAAGATGGCGGGTTTCATTTGCATACAGACGCCAGGTGGAAAGCAGGGGCTTGGGGGGACATGGCTCCCTCAGTTGTTCCCAGGTACCGAGGTAGCCACGCTACCCCAAGGTGCCAGGTGGAGAGCAGAGTGAGAGAGCTGGTGGCTTGGAGGACTTGGCAGAGTGGGAAGCCATGGGATGGATGGAGACAGAGCAGGAAGGGAAAACCAAGAGCGCAGGAAGCACCAGGAATTCTGGGAACGGTAGTTCTGGTGGCAGCCCCAGGACCAGAAGTGGAAGCCCAGAGCTTGGGGAGCACCAGGAATGCTGGGAATCAGTTCTGGTGGCAGACAGATCTCCTAGACACTACAGCAAAGTGAGCCTGGAGCAACAAGTTACTGTTGCGATGGGAAATGGAGGGAAAGCAAAGGTGAGAGACATAAATAAAATCAGAGTGTCTAGGAAAAATTAAAGGGAAGCTATCCTAAAACTTCTGGGAAATCTCTACCAATGAAGCAAAGAAAAAAAAAAAAGCCTCTATTATTCTGTGAGCAACAAACCAAATCGAGTTGGGGATCTCGGACAATTCGCTCGTATGATTGCAAAGACAGACAGAAACTCCCGGATTGGAGAGGGCTCCCAGATTGGAGAGGGTGCAGGTCAGGCCGAGGGACCCCCAATATCCCCCAGTGCACGAATATTGTGCGCTGGGCCTCTAGTTTCTAAATAAGCAGAATAACATTCAAAGTTCATTTTGATTTAAAACTGGGAAAACACAGCAGCCATATTTTCTCAGTGTCACTATCACTGTGAAGAAGAAAATCAAGTTCATAATAGGTTATCCCTAGATTGCATTAAGTCTTAAGGGACTAATGTAGCTTAATCACATCCAATTTATTTTCTAAGTTAACTAAGTAATAAAAGGTGATAATTTTTCTTAAAAATTGTAAGTAAATCTGCGCATACACGATTTTGAGAATAATTTAATATGTTAACTTGAACATACAACTACATTCTAATGTGATTATATTAAATGCAAAGAAACGGATCCTTACAAAACCAAAGTAACCCACAGGCCATGAGGTCTGTTTCCTTTGTTTAAACAAATGTGCACCACGATGGTTCAACAAGTAAGGCAAATGACATGAATAGGAAAGCTGCAGTTTGTAATAGACCACATCTAGAACCCAGAGGAGGTGAATTAGACTAAAGTGGTAGTCATTCTACTTAAACAATCAGGATGACTTGGTTTGCAGCATGGAACCTGTCGATCTAGGTTTCTTTTCTCTTAATGATCAGAGGTCCCACATTATCTCCAGTCTCTTCGTTGTGTTTTGTGTGAGCTCCATCGCAGAAGGGGAACTGGGAAGAGAAAAAGACAATGTAAAATGTCTAATCACAAGGTCAATATAATGTTTGGCAGAGCGGGGGTGACGTTCAAGTCACTTATCTGTCATGGTAAATGAATATAAAATAGCATTCCCATTTGTGATATTTAAGTATGGATTTCAAAAACCCTTCCGTGTTTACATACTAGTTACGATTCCTTTTTAGTGCACTGGCTATATCCATTGCCTATTTATGTGTAAGGGCCTAAGTTCACTTATTTAAGATCAGTTTGTATATGATCCCTCTGTTGATCAACTTAGTACAATTTTTTTCCTTAACCCTTTTTATTTTGCTTAGTTTTTCATTCTCTTACTTTTCCCATTTTCATACAAATAGGCCTTTTTAATAACATCATACATTTCTCTCTTTTAAATGTCTTTCATGGAAACTTCTTTTTCTAGAAATATGGTAGATTCACATTCCGTTTCGTGATTTCACATTTTATTTTTCATTTTTAAGTAGATTTTTACTGATTTCACAAAGGAAGGAAGAGGGAGACAGTGATAGAAACATCAATGATGAGACAGAATCATGAACTGGCTGCCTCCTTCATGCTCCACACTGGGCATTGAGCCTGCAACCCGGGCATATGCCTTGACCAGGAATAGAACTGTGACCTCCTGGTTCATAGGTCGATGCTCAACCACCAAGCCAAGCTGGCCAGGCTCATGATTTCACATTTTAGATATAGCTGACCTTTTGGTGTCCAGTGGGAGGGAAAAGGACAAAAAATTGTTTAAGTGTTTCCCAAAGTATGCTCCAAAGAAGTTAGTGCTGCAATATATTCTGATATGGTTTTATTCTGTTTAAAAAACATACAAAAACAAAACAAAAAACACAATGTTTTGATTCACAATATACATTATTTTACAAAGGTCCTGCTAAAAAAAAACCTCTATTTTACCCCAAACTCTTCCAAATTGACTAGACTATGGGCACTTGTTAAGGGCCATTAGAATATATTCCGCTTAATTTATGTCAATTGTGATTCAGTGCAAGGGCAAAAGCCACGCCCTGAAGGTAGGATCAAAGACTGGACACCACTCAGTCTGACTCTCCTGCCCAGCATTAAGGTGATGGATCTCGTGATGTCAAAGGTCCATCCAGATGTGATGTAACTTCTTGTAATTCAAGTATTTAATAAACAGCTTTCGGAGCTGGCTCTCTGTGTGCCTGTCCCTCTAGAGGGCAGGCACCACACCCAGCCCAAGCCTTTAATCTATTTTATGTCTGTCTTTCATTACTCTTTAATCCCAAAAGGGCCTCCTAGATTTCTCAGGTGGGTTCAAGTCTCTGGCTCTGCCTCCATGCGGGATTCGGAGAAGGAAACCCCAGCCCCAGCATGCCCGGTGTAGGCACTTTTATCTTATCCACAATCACAATGGTCTAGCAGGGATCCTTAAACTACAGCCCACGGGCCACATGCGGCCGCCAAGGACATTTATCTGGCCCGCTGGGTGTTTCTGCCACCTTTTTTTTTTTTTTTTAACTTTAAAATAAGATATGTGCAGTGTGCATAGGAATTTGTTCATAGTTGTTTTTTTAAACTATAGTCCGGCCCTCCAATGGTCTGAGGGACAGTGAACTGGCCCCCTGTTTAAAAAGTTTGAGGACTCCTGCATAGAGTATATTTTGTAAGATGCTGTTCTAGATCTTGTTGCTTTAATATTATTAGAGGTTGTACCCTAGATTGTTATACTTTTCTTCATAATTTTATCAAAATAAAATATACAATGCCTAGATATAGGTTTGACATTATATTCATCAACCCACTCCACTGGGATAATAACTGATTAAAATAAGCTTAAAATTGGACTAGTTTTCCTCTATATTACTTAAAAAATACCTTTCTAATGATTTCAGAGAGGAAGGGAGACATAGAAACATGCATGATGAGAATCATTGACTGGCTGCCTCCTGCACGCCACCTACTAGAGTTGGAGCCTGCAACCCGGGCATGTGCCCTGAACCAGGAACTGAACCATGACCTTCTGGTCGATAGGTCAATGCCCAACCACTGAGCCATACTGGCTGAGCCGTATTATTATTCTTTTTCTTTTTTAAAAATATATTTTATTGATTTTTTTACAGAGAGGAAGGGAGAGGGATAGAATTAGAAACATCGATCAGCTGCCTCCTGCACACTCCCGACTGGGGATGTGCCCACAACCAAGGCACATGCCCTTGACCGGAATCGAACCTGGGACCCTTGAGTCTGCAGGCCGACGCTCTATTCACTGAGTCAAACCGGTTAGGGCTATTATTCTTTATTAAGCCTTTCCTATTTATCCTTTACCTAACTTCATTTAAACTTTACCTATTTATTCTTCCTCATAAACATGAGATTTTTTTCCCAAATCCTATTTTATTTCTCTTGCAGTTTTCATTCTCAAGTCTCATGTATATTCTGACAATATTATGTCTTACATGTTCTTTGGTTATTATAATTAGGTATATTTTCATCACTGACCTGTGTGTATATCACTGGTTTTTGCAAATATATCCTTCTTACTGTTAAATAATAAAAATTAAGGACTCATCGCTTCTCGGCCTTTTGGCTAAGATCAAGTGTAGGATTCAACAGTGTCTTAGTTGTCTCCTCAGGATTTTACATTTAGAAGGCTCAATTAGCACTAGATTATTTTGTTCCTCTCTTTCTATATTTATAGCTTCACTTCTACTTCATGTCACACAATGATAGCTAGCACCTGTTTCATTTAATCTAAAGTTTCATGTTTAGTATAAGGTACACTATTGCATGGAAGGAGCCTGTTTAGCAGAGTACAGTAACAAATCTTGGCCGTAAGAGTAAATAATTTCAGATACCTGAAACTAGACAATGATGGCATATAATCTTAAACTCTGATATTAGAAGTATCTATTCAAAAATTAAAATATTTGGTTGATGTTAAAGAAATTTAATTTTAATTTTACTATCTGTATATAATTAATTCTGAGAGACAGTAAATTAGCTAAAATTCACAGAAAACCTCAAGGTTTTCAGAATACCTTCTATATCCAGGTGTAAGTTCCATCTTGGGGCAATATAAATGTAATATATATGAAGCTTGCATTATTTCTTTTTTTAGGTCAATAAGATATGGTACATACACAGTTTATTCTTATTAAAAACAAGCTCTTGTAGCAAAAACATGAACCCAAGCTTTCAGGGTTTTTTTTTGGCATAGACGAGGAAAGAGGCCATACAAAAAAAAAAAAAAAAAATCAAACTAAATATATTCTACAGCAAAGAACAGCATTTCTAAGTGGCATATGTTTGATAAAAAACACAGGATTTTACAGTGAGAATGAATGTTTACATTGTAAAAGACTCCATTTTTATAAATAGCTCACATAAAACATGTCACTATAAAGTTTTATGCACACAGATTATAAAACACTAGTGACCTGGTCCACAGATTCAGATTCGTGCACACTGAAAGGAAATTAACCAGAAGGTGGCCGGCAGGGCGGGACTGGGCTGATGGGTCGAACATGCCCTGGAGTCAACCTTCCACAGTCCCTCCCCAGTCAGCTGCACCTGGAGTGGCCCCATGCAGTGAACGGGGTCCCTCTGGCAGGTGGGGTCACTCAGCCTGGCCTGCAGGGATTGGGCAGAAACTGTCTCTCCGACATCCCGAGGGGTCCTGGAGTGCGAGAGGGCACTCTGCAAAGCTGCTGTCATAGAGGGTGCGGGTTGCAAATGCAAGTGTGCAGTAAGCAGATTCGGGGCTGACAGTGCCCCAGCAACAGCATAACCCCCAGCGGAAGGTGGAATTGTGCGGCCTCACAAGGAATCAGGCTCCCTCGTCTCTGGTTTTGGGGTGCATCACCTGAGAACTGCTGCTGCCAAGTCACAGCAGCTCCTGCATTGTCTGCCCCTTGTTGGTCAGTGCAAGTAACAGGGACCAGTAGGATGGAGGGAAGGACACTCAGCATATTAGTCATACACACGCACGCGCGCACACACACACACACAATTTCTGGAGAACAAATATCAGTAAATAAAAAAGCCTCAAATAACTTTCTGATGTAGCATGTTTCACTTTTATTTCTTTTCTAATGTCATTGTTAAAAAAACTAGAAAATTAATTCATTTTCTCAAATTATTTTTCTCCATATATAGATTCAAGATCAGGAGAGAAATCTATTATAGAGAATAAAGAAAATCTTATAAAGATGAAGAAACCCATATATCAGAAATGAGAATATAGTCTGGCTGGAGTGGTTCAGTTGGTTGAGCATTGGCCTGTGCATTGAAAGGTTGTCGGTTTGATTCTGGTCAGGGCACGTATATACCTGAGTTACAGTTCGATCCCTGATTGGTGTTCCTATGGAAGGCAATCAATCCATGTTTCTCTCTCTCTCTGTTTCTCTCTCTAAGCATGTCCTCGGGTAAGAGAGAGAATATGCTTTTTGTAATAATGTTTGTGTAAAAACTGAAATTTACATGTTTCACATGTTCTTGAAAGTAAACAAGAATATTTGTTTAAAAAGTAGTAAGTAGTAGGTCCTGTCTGTTAATAAACTTTCATGCTTTTAAAATATATAATGCTTTTATGCCTTTAAAATGTAAACTAAGTATTAAAAACCATTTTGTTCAGAGGCACTGATATCTTTTTAAAAAAATCTTTATTGTTCAGATTACAGTTGTTCCTCTTCCCCCCTCCCATAAATCCCCTCCTACCAGTACCCACCCCACCCTCTGCCCTTACCCCCCCACAAACACACTGTCCTCATTCATAGGTATATGATTTTTGTCCAGTCTCTTCCCGCACCTCCAACACCCTTTTCCCCGAGAATTGTCAGTCCATTCCCTTTCTATGCCCCTGATTCTATTCTATTCATCAGTTTATTCTGTTCATCAGATTTTTTATTCACTTGATTTTTAGATTCCCTTGTTGATAGATATTATTTGTTGTTCATAATTTTTATCTTTACCTTTTTCTTCTTTTTAAAGAATACCTTTCAGCATTTCATATAATACTGGTTGGGTGGTGATGAACTCCTTTAGCTTTTTCTTGTCTGTGAAGCTCTTTATCTGACCTTCAATTATGAATGATAGCTTTGCTGGGTAAAGTAATCTTGGTTGTAGGTTCTTGCTATTCATCACTTTGAATATTTCTTGCCACTCCCTCTGGCCTGCAAAGTTTCTGTTGAGAAATCAGCTAACAGTCATATGGGTGCTCCCTTGTAGGTAACTGCTTTTCTCTTGCTGCTTTTAAGATTCTCTCTTTGTCTTTTACCCTTGGCATTTTAATTATGATGTGTCTTCGTGTGGTCCTCCTTGGATTCCTTTTGTTTGGGATTCTCTGCGCTTCCTGGACTTGGAAGTCTATTTCTTTCACCAGGTGGGGGAAGTTTTCTGTCATTATTTCTTCAAATAGGTTTTCAATATCTTGCTCTCTCTCTTCTGGCACCCCCATAATTCAGATGTTGGTATGCTTGTCCTATCTTCATATTTTTGGATTATTTTTTTCTTTTTTCTTTTCCAGTTGGATGTTTTTTGCTTCTTCGTATTTTGACTTGATTCTTGCAATCCTCTAATCTGCTGTTGGATCTCTGTATAATATTCTTTATTTCAGTCAGTGTATGCTTAATTTCTAGCTGGTCCTTTTTTATATCCTTGAGGATCTCACTAGATTTATCGTTGGTTTCTAGAAAATTCTTAAAAAACCTTGTAACTGTGGTTTTGAACTCTATATCTGGTAGTTTGCTTTCCTCTATTTCTGTCATTTGTGACCTGTTTGTCTCCGCATTTTGGCTGCTTCCCTGCATTGATAGAGTGGTTTTCTGTGCTAGGTGTCCTATAGGACCAAGTGGCTAAGCCTCCCCAGTTACCTGAGGTGGACACTCTTGGTGCACCTCTTTGTAGGCTTTGTGCAGTCTTATTGTAGTTAAGCCTTAAATGTTGTTGGTATCACTGGGAGGAATTGACCTCCAGGCCACTTGGCTGTGAGAATCAGCTGTGTCTATGGTGGGAGAACTTCTGTGCTGGAGATACCCATATGGGGCAAAACTTGCTTCAGTGGGACTTTGGTGCTCACTGAGTCTGCCCCTTGAGTGTATCCCTTATATGGATCTGAGGAGTTGTAATCTGGATGGTCCTACTCTGACCACTGGATACACTGGCTCTTGGATCTCTAAGGAGGTGCTAATTTAGCCTCTGCCTGAGGCTACCCAGCCTTTTATTTGCAAAGGCCTCTGCAAGCAGCTTGGGTGGGTGGGGTCTCGGGGAATCAACTGGGTGGGGCAAACAGCTACAGCTGCTCCTCAGCCGAGTCCTATGAGGCCCTGGGTCTCAGTGACCCACGGTAATTGCTGCAAGCACCACTGAGAGAAGGCCTTTCTGGTTTCCTCCCGATGCCAGATAGTCCAGTTTCTCCCCGTATGAATCTGGATCCCCAGAAACGTGACAGGAACTGGAGTTCAGAGCCGTTGGAAGCTTGTGACTCTCTCCAGATGGAAAAAGACAACTGCATCCTCAGTTTCCAGCCCTTTCTGCTTGCGCATGCCTCCGTACCTCTGCACTTTACTTCTGCACCTCCTCTGAGTCTCAGTGTGCTTTTCTCTTTCTTTCTAGTTTTAGAATTCCCACTCAGCCAGCCTTCCAGTGGTTCTGGGTGGTGGCTGTTTTTTTTTTTAGTTGTAGTTTTGAAGTGGTTGTGGGAGGCAGCAATTCAGATGTTTACCTATACTGCCATCTTGGTTTTCCAGTGATATCTTTTAATACTACTTTCTATTAACACTTAACCACAGGAATTATTGACTTAAGTTAGAATCATCTCCCAAACTTCAAGTCTTCAAGTGAAGGTTAAGTATTCCCATCATATTTATGCATTAGGGATTTCTTATTTTAAGTTATGAACAACTAAACATTTTCTTTTCAACCAAAAGTCAAAATGAGCTATTTCAAAATAAGATTAGCAATTTCTTAGGAGTGCTTTGTACATTTCAATGGAATATATTTATTGAAATTACTTTATGATCCTTTATATAGTATAAATGAATGAATGGTAGTTACAGGGCATTAAAATTCAAAAAGTAAATTACATAACAATGTTTTTCAGAAAGTATCTTATTTTACTTTTAACTTTTTTATTCAAGAGAAAGAAAATAAGTGATAGGTAAATGCTTTCAAACATAATCTAGGTATAGTAGTTGTTTTTTAATTTAAAATATATTTTTATTGGTTTCAGAGAGGAAAGGACAGGGAGAGAGAGAGATAGAAACATCAATGATGAGAGAATCATTGATCAGCTGTCTCCTGCATGCACCTTACTGGGGATCGATTCCACAACCTGGGCATGTGACCTTGACTGGAATCGAACCCAGGACCCTTCAGTCCACAGGCCAGCGCTCTATCCACTGAGCCAAACCAGCCAGAGCAGGTATAGTTTTTGCATTAAATATTAGTGTAATGACAACATGAAAATTTTATTAAGCCTTTTACATTTAAAATTTTGAAATTTGTTAAACTTATCAAGCAGAGTTGAAGTTATAAAAACACAAATGGTATATTTAATTCAGTTCATATAGTATCAATGCTTAAAATTAAAACTGAAAAAGACACAATAATTGATGAAAAAAAGGTTAGGTCATAGTTGATTCTAACGTTTGTTCTAAGACACTAGTGTTTGTTCATTAATATACCCTGGAGAAAAGCTTGTGAATTAAATTGGCTGATTTTCCTGTTATGTCCAGAAAATATTCTAGTATGCTTGTTAAACCAATTAAAAATCCATTAATCTCAGATATCTTTAAAACTAGGTTAGATTATGGAGAAAAGATTGAAAGAAATATTTAAAAGAAAAAGAAAAAAACACTTGGAAAGTTAACATTACCACGGTCTTCATAAAAAACCTAAGACTTGTTTATTTTTCAGGGCCCCATATCTCAAGTTATGATGCTTCTGTTTTTAGGGTGATTCAAAATGGAAATAAATACATCTTCCCTTTGAATTATTTCTTCTATCTGCAACTGAAGAAAATTTTATCTTCCTTCTCCAAACTTTGTATTTTTAACGACAGTTTGGATTATATTCCCCAAGGAAGTTGACTGGGGCCATTCTGGCTCATTACCATAAATCACTTAGAGAAACAGGTTTACTTTGGTTGAGAAAGTAAACAAAAGCAATGAGATCTTTGAAACTTCCTGAAAGAATATGACATTTTATACCATGTTTATGTACATCCTTTGGTAAACAAAAGATAGTAGATGTAATAGGAAAACATATAAACACAAATTAAGATTTTACAACACTGTCCTTATGTGGATTAACCAACATTCAGAAAAGACCCTATTCTGTATGTTAAATATTGTTTCTATGAAAAAATGGACTCAGTGCAACCCACTTCCAAACCATTAATAGATTGAGACTTTCTATAACACACACACACACCTCCAAAAACAAAAATAAGCCCACCACTAACCAACTCAACCCCTGAAGCTGTAAATAAAAGAAAATGGTCCTACAGAGTATGTCCTGCTGCATTTCAATTTCAGTTGGCTTGAAGGATGCTTTCTCTTCCTTCTTTTGTATCTGGAGTTAAGTTCAGGCTGACTTTGAGCTTTTTGAAATCGTGGAGGTGGAGCTAGGGTTAAGGGTTGAGAGACCCTACAGGTCATGATAACTAAGGACAGGAAAAAAGAGGATGGCCCCTTTTTAACTTTGGCTTTCCAACTGGAATTGCCTTCTGAGGTCCTGAACAGGAGCATTTTCTGGATAAGTGAGAGCCTAACTCACCCGATTGGGACACCCGGGACTCTAATATTCCTAGAGAAGGCTGACAGGGCCCGAGGTGCTGTTTCCGCCTGGCTGGCCAAGACATAGGTAGGTCACCAGGAATCTTTGGTACCAACTTCTGTAAGAGCCTCAGTAATGACTTAACAGGGACTCTCCCTTCCCTTTGAGGGGTGGCTGCTCTCTCTCCCAGGCCTCTTAAAGGATAACATGAAAAGCAGGGCTACAGGTCACTTGTCCAACAACTGGAACTTCAAAGAGATCACTGGGGACCTCAGTTTGAGGAATTTACCCGTTCATATGTATTGCAGGAAAACCTAATGGCAACTAGGTGGCTTAGCTTCTTTGTGCTGGGAGACTAATTAAAGCTCAATCATGAAATTCCAGCAAAGCAGATTTTGAAGAGCCTACATAGCCCTGCAGGTATGGTTCAGTGGTTGAGCTTTGACCTATGAATCAGGAGGTCAGGGTTCGATTTCCAGTCAGGGCACATGCCTGGGTTGTGGGCTCAATCCCTAGTAGGGTGTATAGAAGGCTGGCTGCCCATCAATGATTCTCTATCATCATTTATGTTTCTATCTCTCCCTCTTCCTTCCTCCCAGAAATCAATAAAAAAAACAAAACTTTTTTTTTTTAAATAGAAGAGTCTAGCCCTAGCTGGTGTGGCTCAGTGGATAGAGCGTTGGCCAGGGGACCGAAGGGTCCCAGGTCTGATTCTGGTCAAGGGCACATGCCCAGGTTGCAAGCTTGATCCCTGGTAGGGGGCCAGGAGGCAGCCAATCAATTATTCTCTCTCATCATTGATGTTTCTCTCTCTCTCCCTCTCTGAAATCCATAAAAATATATTTAAAAAATAAATAAAAATTTTAAAAAGAGCCTATATAATCAATTGCTATTCTTATTGTTTATGCAAATAACCAAGCCAAATTGAAACTAAACTTAATGTAGTACATAAATTGGTCTTAAATTGGCTCGTTAATAAAAAAGAGGGTGATTTTAGGGGGAAAGTTTATTTCAGCAGACTCTATAATATACAATTGTGAATATTAGTCTCTAATTCAATTAATTGTCTTTAAAGTTTCATTTTTCACCTATGAATTGAACTAAATCCTAAATTTATCTAGTTTTCTTAAATATTTATCTACAACTCTCTAAATTAATGCTTCATTTTCTCACATCCTTTGACTTAGAATCAGTGAGTACTAAAACATGTTTCTCTCTGCCTATAACAATACAACTCAGCAAATGATGTAACTAACCTACCTGAGGTGAGTGGGGGTGGGGTGGACTGGGAATCTAGTAAGACTATGTTGCATATTCTTCTCTTACATCAAGGTTCCCTCATCTTGTTTCGAAAGTCAGACTATCTTCCTTTTTAAGGCTGAGTTTCACATCTGGGCTTAGTCTCATTTCCTTCCACCCTCTTTTAAGACACCACTGTCTGAACTAGCATCTTCCCCTGAAGTCACTTTAACCATTTCCTTTCTATTGGCTCCTTTCCTCCTCAGTGTACATATGGAGAGCCCTTCGGTGTAATATTATGAAACAGGCCAGTTTCTGAAACAGCAGAGGGCATACCAATTCTGGGGAGAAGAGGGAGAATGAAGTATGTTAAAAAATGTATTTCTACATGTTACTAACAGATCTGATCATTAGCTCTGGGGAAACTGCTCATTACATACATACAACAAACCAGCAATTGTACCTTAAGAATGAATTAGGATTATATTAAAGTTTATATTATATATAGCTTTTTTGGAAATAGGTAAAAAAGGCATTTAAATTTTATTATAAAACAACTGGGTTGTATCAGTAAAAAAATTACTGAATGTAACACCTATCTAATCAAGGGTATTAATTACAAGCCTGTGCATTGAAATGTGTGACTTGGCACCTGTGTGTTATGACAACCTTAGGAACCTCAAGAATGTGGGGAGCTTCCAAAGATGCCTGCAGAAGAAGACCACCCATTAACAAGAGCAATATTCAAAGTAATATAATATTCACTTTGGGAATAAAAAGTATCCAAGATTCAGTGAAAACTCCAAAGTGACAAATCCTAGATGCAAAGAGGATCATTAACGGCACAAAAGGCAAACACACAAAAAAGACTGAGAAAGCGGAAAATAAAATGATCGGTCTGGCATTCCTTTTCTTAAAGTCCAGCTATGGGAAACGGTAATCCCTTGTTTATCCATCTGAAAATTCTAAATTGTATGATGCAAGAATGATCCTGGAATGTTATGTTGATCTATAAAGTCTAATAAACATTCAAACCACCACCTTCTGTCTATTTGTGATTCTTCCTGAAATACTTGAGATCTTAGTCCATGAAAGAATATATTTGCTTTATTGATGCTTTACCTTCTGGGAAAGCCCAACCAAGGTAAACACACTTTACTTGAACCTCAAAGCTAAGCTTTAGAGTCTACTAAAGCTGTCATCTCATTCCTTTTTGTTTCCATTCACTCATATTTAGTGAAGTCTTGATTTCTAGCATAACTTTATTAGTAATTCATCCTTTAAATCACTTGGACAGCTTCTATTGTAACTATTCTGTTGAAATGACACCCAAAGGTCCATTGACTAAGTCTATTCACCTGGTTGACTTTTCACACATGCTGACAAATAAATCTTTGAATTTCCACTTTCCACTGTGAGGCCGTAATATTCTTAGTTTTCTTAACTCTGGCCCATTTAATCTCCTTTGTTGGCTTTTACTCTCTTCCGAAAATGCAGAAAACTCCCTAAGAGTTCATAATAGGCCCTTGATTTTTATCTGTATCCAGGATTTGTTGGTTGCATTCCTGTACCTGACTCATCAGTTTTGCTGATCTCTATCTCTAACCCTGATGTCTCAACTTTAGTCCCACATTTCAGATGGTCTGCTGTACATTTCCATTCAAATATCACCTTAAGTTCACTCTGAAATAAAACACCTTATTACTGTCCTAAGAAACCAGCTGTTCACCTTGACTTCCTTATTTCTGTTAATGGCAACATCTCTACAAACTCGAAGGCTTTCAGGCGTCCTCAAACTATGGCCTGCGGGCCACATGCGGGTGTTTTTTGCTGCCTTGTTTTTTTTACTTCAAAATAAGATATGTGCAGTGTGCATAGGAATTGTTCATAGTTTTGTTTTTTAAACTATAGTCTAGCCCTCCAACTGGCCCTCTGTTTAAAAAGTTTGAGGACTCCTGGTTAGATACTTCAGTGAGCATCAGCTGATCTCCCCCAATCTTTGACAAAAATCATCATTGCATCTGGCTGATCCTTCCCTCCAAATGTTTCATGTATCTATCTATTCATTGTTTTCCAGTCCCATAGGCAGCCCCCTGGTATAGGTCTTTTAACTTTATGTTTGAAATCCCTGACAAGGAGCTCCCCCAAGTCTGAAGGCACAAACTCCTCACACTGGTACATTCAAGACTCTCTTCAATTTGGACTTATTTCTGGGGGCAGACAGTGCAAGGACAAGACTAGACCCTTCATCGATCCCACCTTTGCTCATATGAGTTCTTTCCAGAAGATTTTGATAAAGCTTCCAATACTTGCTAGTCTATTCGAACGTCACCAATATTTCTGAGCAATTTCACACACACACACACACACACACACACACGCGCGCGCGCGCGCGCGCGCACACCACTATACCTTCCCAGAAAATTCTAGCCCACAGTGTAACTCTCCTTTTTATTTAAAGCCCTTGTGCTGTATTCACTATACACATCTATGATACCTGCTGTTTTATTACTTTTGCCATGCATGAATATAGAATAGACATTAAATGTACTATTTAAAATCACTGACTAATGAACTATTACAACTCTGACTTAGAAATTCCCTCATTTGTACAGGTATTACTTTCTATATTTTGATGAGCAATAAAAGAATGAAACTTATCGTAGGCATAATTTTTAAAAACAAACCAGATCTAGCCTATAGAATATTATTGAGGATTATTCCCTAGCAACCCCACTAGTATTTCTGAACAATCTCACTATGAATGAATAGTGTTTTAAGATACAACTTGCAATAGCACTATTAATTTTTGGTTCATATTCCATATGTTCATTAAGCATTTTTAGACACTATGACATAATCTAAGCACTATATCACTGGATTATGCAACATCAATTGTCTTGGGAGAAGGGAAGTTAGTGGAATATGCTTCCCAGTGTCTACTATGTGATATGTTGATTTGTGATAATGGCTCTCCAGTTCAGGAAGAGGTCTGTCACATAATGTGCCTTCAGAAAGTCAGTCAGTGTATGCAGCTTTTCAAGGTGACCTTAGAAGAGTAATTTACCATCTTTAGATCAGTAGCTGTCATCACTGTCTAAAAGTTGCAGGTATCACAGATGACACTTCCAAACAGAATCTGATGAAATGCAATTCTCACAAAAGAAACTAAGATCTTAAAAAATACAATGTTAGTCATTTAATTATAGCAGCTGCAGCTTAAAGAAAGTTTAGGATACAGGGTCAATATGTTTACCAGGTAAAAAAAATTTCAAGGCTAATTTTCCCAAACTTTCTCTTGAAATTTCTAAAACTTTTCTTAGAATCCAGGAGTTTGAAAACTCAAGAAAACATTTTACCTCTTCTGTTTCTGTGTTTAGGCTGCATACATCCTTTCGTGGGATAGCAGAGGCTAAGATCCACTTGAGGAGGAAATCTTTACGAGTAAATAAAGAGATTTCTTTCTCTTCTTTGGCTAAGAATATGGTTACATTCACCTGAACTCAATGAGAATATGATGAAATTTTACTTTATAGTGGTTATACATTTTATTTTAAACCATTCTTGTGTGTGTGTGTGTGTGTGTGTGTGTTGACTGATTTCAGAGAGAGTAAAGGAGAGGGAAAAACGAATAGAAACATCAATGATGACAGAAAATCATTGATGGGCTGCCTCCTGCACGCCCCCTACTGGGGATCAAGCCTGCAACCCAGGCATAAGCCCTGACTGGGAATTGAACCGTGACCTCGCGGTTCTTGGGTTGATGCTCAACTACTGAGCCAAACCAGTGGGGCAATGGTTACACATTTAGTAACTACATTCCTGAAGAGTGTAAGGAAAACAGAGAAGAATAAGATCCATCAAATTTTTTAAAAGGGCTGGCTATCTTAACATTGTCTGGTGATACCCGTTTGGTAGAATAGTTTAAAAAAAAGTATTTCATTAAAGATGGTACTAACATAAAGGACTTATTTCCTCACCTTTTTGGACCTCCAACAACGGCAGTACACAGCTTTATCTCCCAAATCCTCCATGTCAAAAGCATGTACGACTTTGGGGTCATCTTTCTGAATGTGTAGATTAACCATAGATTTGCTGCGATGATCTTTAACATAAAATTTTTTGTAAGCTAGATAACCAATTGCGGCTGTCCCAGCAGCAATGGTAACTGCTGCAATCCATTCAACTAGAGCAGGGAAGAAAAACAGAAATAATTATCAAAATTATTGATAAATATGTATAAAATATACACTAATAATCTAATATAATGTTCAGGAAATCCAATTTTTGAGCATTAAGCATCCCAATAATCAAAGTTGGTTTTTAATATTAACTTATGGTCAGAACACACTTATGTAAAACTTTAAGACTTTCCCCAGCCTATAGCAATGATAGCTAAATTACGACAGAAGAGGGAAACTTAAAAATCATTTTATAGATGGAGAAAAACTGGGCTTAATAATATTTTTAAAGAGTTCATAAAAAGATTTAAAGTAACATGTGAGTCTTTAGATACCAATTGCTCTAAAAAATACATACAAAACCACCCTTAATAGTAAACATTCAAAGGGATAAATCCGACATGATTCTGGGCTCCAAAGTCATCAAAAAGTTGTTTTTTTAAATTTCAAAGTGCCGTCTCATTAAAATAAAAATCAGAATGAACTACTTTCATATTAAACATGAGTAATATAATTACAGTTATATTCTCATTCAATAAATTCCGATTTTTCATTATCCATCAGTGGATGATTATCTAAATTCACTACAAACTTCATTTTAAATTTAATGACAATTTTGGGGTTTAGGAGCTGGGTGAAAAAGGGATTAAAAAGTACAAATTGGTAGTTACAAAATAGTCACAGGGATATAAAGGACAGGATAGGGAATATAGTCAATAATACTGTCATACCATGTATGGTGCCAGGTGAGAACTAGAATTACAATGTGATCACTTTGTAAATAATATAATTGTATAACCACTAAACTGTAAACCTGAAACTAATATAAAATAATATAGAATGTCAACTGTAACTGAAAAATAAAAAAATAAGTTTAATGACATTTTTCTACTCAATTATTTGCTTGACTAACAGGCCATCTATTTATTTTTTCTACATAGCTTTCTTTTCCAAGGAGCCCTTAGAAACCCAAGCACTTAACAACTACCCCATATCCAGAGACTGTTGGAGAGGAGAAAGTTCTGCATAGTCTGGTTAGCCTCAGCCTCAGAGGACAGCTGTCTATTCCCAGCACAGAGTGGACTGCAGGAAAAAGTTGAACAGGGGTCAGGATAAACACACTGGACTGCTTCCCAGCACTTCCTGAGTCAGATCTTCATAGTGTTTGAAATAAGTTCCCAGACTATCAAATAAAGCCCTAGAGAGATAAGTATAAAATACACATTCCAAGGCCAAATAAAAACATATAATGAATAATTAACTGTATGGCTTAATTGGCACTATTGAGTCAAATGTCTTATTGCACTAATATGATTAACCACCATACCTACCAGTGCCTTACAAAAAATTGGAACTAATTCTTACAAAACTCTGTGGAAAAGAATAACCATTCTCACGCTTAGTTTCTTTTATCTTGGTCTTCTCTTAGTTTACTTAATAATCTAGTTTTTATCAATGCTTCTAATTAGCATGTTCCTCATAATCTATTTTCAACTACAGTATTTTTCTCTACAAAGTAATTTAGTTTGTTTTCCTTCCCCCAACATAAAACAAACATCAATGCTATATTCTTCCTAGGTGCTGCATGATTGAGAAAACAAGTTAATAAGTCATTTGACAGCTTTAAACCTTTGGCCTCACGGAAGGGTGTTTTTTTAACTGAATGTTTTGTGTAGAGATGCCTTGAATTTTAGTGCTACTTCACAGTATTTCCCCATGGCAATTCAAAGCAGGGCTCAAATTTTGCTCTAATTTCTAGCTTGATTCATGATTTTTTTTTTAATTTTAAAAAATATTTTTATTGACTTCAGAGAGGAAGGAAGAAGGAGATAAAGATAGAAACAACGATGAGAGAGAATCATTGATTGGCTGCCTCCTACACGCCCCACACTGGGGATTGAGCCCACAATCAGGCATGTGCCCTGACTGGGAATTGTATCATGACCTCCTGGTTCACAGATTGATACTCAACCACTGAGCCATACTGTCCGGGCAATGAGCTTTCTTTTTGATGCATTATTTACCTTAGAACTTCCTTAAGAAAATATTCTAAGTCAGGAGCTATGGCAATCCACTTCTTTGCTAATAGAAAGACACTCTGATTCATTAATGTACTTATCACAAAACTAGATGCCCGGTGCACAAAAATTTGTGCACTTGGGGGGTCCTTCAGCCCAGCCTGTGCCCTCTTGCAGTCTGGGACCCCTTGAGGGATGTCCACCTGCTGGCTTATGCCCACTCCCTGGGGGATCGGGCCTAAGCTGGCAGTCAGACATCCCTCTGGCAGCCTGGGAGCCCTCAGGGGATGTCCACTTGCAGACCTAAGCTGCAGTCGGACTTCCTTAGTGCTGCTGAGGAGGCAAGGAGAGGCTCCCACCACCACTGCTGTACTGGCAGCCGTCAGCCTGGCTTGTGGCTGAGCAGAGCTCCCCCTGTGGGAGTGCACTGACCACCAGGGGGCATCTCCTGCATTGAGCATCTGCCCCTGATGGCCAGTGTGTGTCATAGTGACCAGTCATTCCCAGTTGTTCTGCTGTTATGGTCAATTTGCATATTACCCCTTTATTATATAGGATGGGCTAAAATACTGCTTTGTATAGTATATGTTCAATTATGTTTGCTGAATATTATTTTTAGAAGAAATTTAAAAAGGGGAATATCCTGAAAGACTAATACAATTCCTTAAAAGCTGATCTTAATTACACTCTACTTTGTAGATGAATCATGAGGCAATCTCTGATTTATTTCAATGGTACCTGCATATTACAAAAAAGCCTGAGATCCAAAGAACAACCCCAATTGATTTGTCTCACAATATAAAAAGAGAATCCGATAGGATTTTCTATCTGAAACTTATAATAGGCCCCCAATTTTTTTTTACTCATTAAAACATTCTTCTATTCTCTTATCTCATATTACCATTAATCTGTATGGTAACCTTTTTTTTATTTTTAACATTTACTTCCCCTGGATTTTTAAAAAAATATATTTTATTGATTTTTTACAGAGAGGAAGGGAGAGGGAGAGAGAGTTAGAAACATTGATGAGAGAGAAACATCAGTCTGCTGCCTCTTGCACACCCCCTACTGGGGATGTGCCTGCAACCAAGGTACATGCCCTTGACCAGAATCAAACCTGGGACCCTTGAGTCTGCCTGCTGATGTTCTATCCACTGAGCCAAACTGGTTAGGGCTGGATTTTTTGATGGAGACGAAATGACAGAATAACTGACACAGAACAGAGACAACAGCAAATGAAAGAAATGGGAACTGACCCTAGGTATCACCCAAGAGTGGTTGTTCCATGAGGAATCAAAATAGGCACTCTGTGACCCTACATAAATGCCACACACAAACATGCCTGCTAGGAAAATGGCTTTGTATTTGCTCCAGTGAGTTTTCCTTAGAATTGCAGAACTAGAGAAGGTATTAAAAAAAGAATTTCCATGTCTTCTTTTCTTCCTCCCCAAATTGTAATTCTCTAATCTCAGTAGAGACAAATGTAAAATTTCCTAGAAGAAAAATGCTGTTTATGATTTTATTACTGCAGTCTCAAACAGCCTTTTCTGGCAAAAAGCTGTGGATGCCACCGGCCACAAGGGAAAAGAAGGAAAAGGAAACTATATGAAGATACGTAAGAATGATGATGGATTCAAAAGCTAACAATTAGAATAGAGGAAGAATTGAAAACCAAAGTAACATTTAGTCTTTGTTAGTATATATTAAGAATAAATACAACCTTAGAGGCAACAGGGACTTTACCAAGACCCAATTAAAATTTTTGATTGATTTTAGAGAGAGAAGGAGGGGAAAGAGAGAAAGGTCGATTTGCTGTTCCACTTATTTATGCATTCATTGGTGCTTCTTGTATGTGCCCTGACCAATGACAGAAACCACAACCTTGGCGTACCGGGAGGATGCTCTAACCAGCGGAACTACTCAGCCAGGACTAAGATCCAATTCTTAAAGGTATTTCAGTTGACCACTTCCTGATGTTATTTCTGTTTCTTCTGGTTTATTTTTATTTTTTAAAAAATATTTTTATTGATTTCAGAGAGGAAGGGAGAGGGAGAGAGAAACATCAATGATGAGATAGAATCATTAACCGGCTGCCTGGTGCACGTCCCAAGCCCCCAACCCGGGCAAGTACCTTGACCAGGAATCGAAACATGACCTCCTGGTCCATAAGTCGATGCTTCACCATTGTACCACACTGGCCCGGCTGTCTCTTCTGGTTTACATTCACTTCCATTTTTCTACAGGCATCTCTCAAGGCACAGTATTCCTCATAGTTAGGTCAAATCCCAGCTTATCCAACCTTCCTTAACAATGCTTTCTATCTACACAACAAATACAGTAAGCCAATATAAAGAAGAAAATACAGACACATTCCTAAATAATTCCTACCTCTCTTACTTTCCCTTGCCTGTTCCTGTATAATCTCTGGTTTTATCTGTTAGAATTATTCAGAGATAGAGAAAATAGGAACGTGTTCCCAAATCCTACACCATTATTTATAACACATTCCTCTGCTTTTCTCTAGTGTGGGGATTATCTTGCTTTAATTTATACAATAAATTAAAGGGAGATATCTCACCCTGCTTCTTTTCCTTCAGTCCCTTTCTGCCCAAACTGTTCACTCCAGCCCAGTGTCAACTGCCACAGAACCAAAATGTTCCTTTCATCTCCGGAGAGGGGGAGGGGAGCTGTGTTTAAATCTGTGTCTCCCTCGGCCTCCCCACACTGGTAGGCTGCACCTGATAATGTTTTCTCTCAAGGCCTGGCATACAGGTGATATGTAATATAAATTATGGAAGAAGAAATGACAGGCTGCTAATTTGATTTTACGACTCCATCTGCCCATCAGACCATCACATTGCTCTTACACCAAATAACTCATCTTTGGCCTCATCTTAATCTATTGTTTCAAAGTCTGAAATTTGAATATTTCCTGAGATTAAAAATAAAAACATGTATTATGAAATGTTTTAGACATACACAGAGAATATTCTAATGAACTCTCATTTACTCAGCTCCAAGAAATATCGGCTCACCACCAATCTTGTTTCCTCTATCTCACAAACCTCCTAGTTATTTGTTTATAATGCATAGGAGCTTCTTTTTTATTGTCAGATCTGTACATTATTTCTCAAAAAGCCAAACCCTTAAACAGTTACTTTAAATGACTCAAGGAACTTATTGAACCCAAATGAATTAGTTTTAGTAAAATAAACAAGGATATAAAAGTTAGAGAATAGGAATTTATGGAATTTAATTTTGGTTACACCCATTGTAGCATTCAAGGTTTGGGATGAATAATAAAACACAAGGTAGATAGATGAACACCTGTTTTGTAATCTGAGATAAAGCAAAGTATGAAAAAAAGTGATTTGAGGGGACAGATTAAGAAAGGCCTTTTAAAATATAGAGTGTTCCAAAAATGTATACACATACACTTTGAATAATTATAAAGGCAGTGTATATTAAAATCCATATCATTTTCAAAATTGAGCTATCAGCTGTTGAAGTGTGTATACATTTAACACCTTGCATTTGGTTAAATTGGCTTTTTTCTTTTTAAAGATGAGGGTGAATTATGAGTTGCTTTGGGCTGAAGAGAAGAAAACCTGAGTGAGAGGACTGAGACCAATAGATAACATTAGTGAGGCGAGAGTTTAAGGAAGCAGGAGTCCGAGAATGACCTCAGTTAAGGGAAAGGATTACAGATGAGAGCAGAGTCAATGAATTTTGGAGGTATCAAGGAGCAAAACGTTTAGCCAACCTCCTAAAGTCGTTTATCAGGCATGAGGAGGCGTCATTAGTGGCTCCTCAGTAGTAAAAGCCATTTAATGATATAAACTATAATAAACTACAATACAATATCTGACATGAAATTAAAAGTGAGTTTGGTATAAGCATGTCACTTATATCCCAAAAAGGAAAAAAAAGTTTGGTATAATAGGCCAAATGGTCCAGAGCCACCTCACTGACTGGGATCTCTGGCTATCAATTGCAGTCACTTATCCTCATTACTTCTCCCAGATTCATGTCCTGGCCTGAGGCCTGTCACTTTTATTTATAAGCCACTCATTATTTTCTTCTGAATATAAACAAGAATTGTGTATGCACACACACATACATATACTTATACCGTGGTTACCATTGTCTAATACTATTCTATGCCCTATATAATTATTAACTTATTTAACTAACAAGAGACATGGCCGACTTCCCCAAAATCAAATGATCTGAAATGATTTTCAATCTAGTAAAAACTAATAGGTTTGGTTTAAAACTTGAGAGAACAATTTGAGCTCCAATCATTACAAGGTGGATTCCCAAGACATTCTCTGTCCCTACTTTGCCACACAACTGTATCTGAGAAAGAAGGTGCTGGTAGAAAAGATTTACAAAGGCTTTGGGCCTTTTCTCAGAATCCTCACAATTAACTGTGCTGCTTTTATTTATTTGTTTTATTTATTTATTTTTTTCCAGAGAGGAAGGGAGAGGGAGAGAGAAATAGAAACACCAATGAGAGAGAATTATTGACCGGCTGCCTCCTGCATCCCCCCCACTGGGGATGGAGCCCACAACCCGGGCATGTGTCCTTGACCGGAATCAAACCCCGGACAGTCAGTTCACAGTTACTTCTCCTAATAACCGTACTTCAACTTTGTTAATAACCCTCTTCACCAAGCAATTTCCTACCCCTTAGACAATTGCAAACTAATGGGAAAGTCGCTTTTAGATTCCTCTACGGTTACATTAAAGAAACAACAATACAAAAAACACATCTGTCTTAATTGCAAGGAAGATTAGCCTGCAGGGAGTATGAAGTACTAGGGTTCACCTATTTCACATTTCAATGGTATGCTACCAAACCAGAGTTTAGAGCCTGTTTATACAAAATGACTCCACATTTTAAGGACACATTTTGGAATCTTTCCACCCATATCACACAGGAGCAAAAAAAAAAGTCTTCCTAAAAAATTACCAGTGGCTCAAGTCACACAAGTATCTGATTTTACACAAGAGTCTTATTCCTGAGAAAATACACGTTTGTTTAAAACACACACACAAAAATCAATCCCTGCTTTAAATGCAACGGGGTGCCTCTATTGGAGACTCAAGATGAATATCGTTTGACATAGTTTTTTGCAAATAATCGCCTCCTACATATACCTCATCAGTGACTTAAATATGTCATGGGTTATCACCCTCACTCAACCAGTAACTTTGGCAACAGAAGAGGAATTCTCCAATGTATAGAATCTATTACAAAATGAGGGCTCAAATTAGTAGGAACCTTTCACAGACTCCGGCATTCTAGCTAGTCAATACTTACTGAATAAACCAATTGGGCTAGTTTTAATTAACTTCTGGACAATCTCTTTACCTCTACTTAACTACTGTTACAGGTAACCAAACCTTGAGGTGTGGCATTTTACACTGGGCAGAGATCCCATGTATCGTGTAACTGGTGCACAGTATGACATTAACAGTTATAACACCACCAAGAATTGTTATGAAATGAAGTTCACATTTGCTGACTTCTAGAAAGTCTCTTCATTTTAATTGGACCTTCTGTGAAGTGACACTTCCAAACGCTAGGTACTCGCACAAGGGAAGCAAGGCTGGGAAAAAAGAGAACGGCTGCATGAGCTTGGTTTTCAATCTTCTCTGCTGGATGACAGCCAGGAAGCGCCAGATGCCAGAGGCATAATGAAAAACTGGGAAAACTTTAAGATCTCGGATTGGGTTTCTTCCCTTAAAAAAAAAAAAAAAAAAAGGGCAAAACTAAGATGTGATTAGTCATGCATCCCTTCAGGGTTGCAGGCAACACGCGTTCAGACTCCACGGTGATTTAAACGTGAGAAGGGGGAAACAGGTTTTTGTTTTGCTTTCCCTCTCCTTTTTCCCCAAGCCCTATTTCTTCACAACACAGAGGAAGGGGGGAGGGGGGCACTCAAGAGAGAAAAGCTAGCGGCGGGGCCATTAGGCTTTAGGGTTTGGCTAGATAGCGGAAACCTGATCCAGCCCTGGGCAGATAGATGTCTGCATGGTCCCCACGCCAAAATATGCCCGGGGATACCGCCAATCCACATCACTTTCCCCGTTCGGCCCAGGGAGCCCGCGGGTCGGCCAAGAGCTTGCCCTTGTGCATCTCAAGGTTACCGGGCCGGCGGACGCCCAGAGCAGCGGTAACAGCCACGGGAGGCGCTGACGACGCTGCACGGGGCGCGCAGGCCGCCAGCCTCCCCCGCTCCCAGGCCCCACTTCACCTCGTACGTTGTTATTCAGGCTCATGGCGCCGTCGCTTGCAAGGCGTGTGCGCAGGACACTGAACCCAGGGCGGCTAGCGCGGACAGGCCGAGTCAAGGGGCGAAAGGCGTCCTATGGGCACCGACTCCGGACAGCTACCGCGGCGACCGCGCAGGCGCCGCGGCAGTCCGTGAGCACGTGCGTCTTCTCCTCCGTGCGGAGCATGCGCGGAGCTGCGTCCGGGGCCTCCGGGAAGTCCGCCGGCCGGCTTTGACAGCTGCTGGGGGAGGGAGGAGGAAGCGAGCCCGAGAGGTCGCGACTGAGTTTGCGCAACCTCGAGGGGCGGGGCCCCGGAGCCCGGAGGCGGGGCCTCGGGAATAGGGAATCCAGGCCAGGTTTTACGTCCCTCCCAGCGTGTGGGTTTCTGCAGGCATCGGACAGGTGTTTCGACGAAGACGTTTGCCCTTATCAGATAGCTAAGATCTTACCTGAACATTTCCTGCCCAGACCGGTACCTGCCAGGCCAGGTCCACTTTCTTATAAAATGCCAGTGGCAGACACAGAAATCAAGTGTTGAGTCCCATTCTGGCATCTCTCATCGCTCCCGGTGCACATCCCTTTCTTCTGCCTTCGACCCAGCAGTTGGTCAGCTGTTGGGGCCCTTGGAACCTGTGCTAAGGGGTCGAGTGGGAGAGAGAGAGAGAGAGAAAAGGCTAATTTCAAAAAAAAGTGTTTGAATTTTTTTCACTATAACTTGGGGGGGGGGAGATTATTCAGATTATTCTCTCCCATCTACAGTCTGAAATCTGTCAGTTCCACATTTTTTAAATAAGAGCCGTGTAGGGGCACCACACTGGGGAGAGGGGCTAGGATGAACTGGAAGGGTGTTGTGAAGGCGCGGCCTGTCCCGACGGCATCGTTTCCGTGTGGGTGGGGGCGGCAGGGAGTTGATGCAGGTAAGGGGTGCCCCCCTCAAACCACCCTGGGCCCCGCCGCTGCCGCCCAGCTCCCCTAACTCGGGCTGACCGCTCCTCGCCGCCGGGAGCCCGCCCCGGGAGGCGCTGCAACGCGCCCCGAATGAATGAAGGCGCCACCCCGGGTGGCGAGGGAAGGACCGCGCGCGCGCGCGCCCCGCCAGGTGGCCCTGGGCTCGCCGCCGCCCGGGGTCCCGCCGGCGGCTCTGGGCATGCTCAGTGGCGGCGGCGGCGGCGGCGGCGGCTGCGGATCGCGCAGTCGGAGGCTCGCGGCGGCGGAGCAGGCGGCGCTCACGCGCGCGCCACGGCCGCGGGGACTGGAGGACGGCGGAGGGGCGGGGACGCGGGAGGTGGGGCCGCCGTCGCCGTCAGGCCCCAGGGAGCGCGGGGCGCCGCCGCCGCCGCTCCTCCGCTGGGTTCCGTGTCCGGGGCTGGCGTCCGCGGCGGCCGAGCAGCGGGAGGCGGGAGCCACGCTCCGCCGGCAGTTGGGAGGGCAGCGCCCGCGCCCCCGCGGCGTCATGGGCCCCCTCCGCGGGCCTCAGCGGGCACCCGCCGCGGGCACCCCCGGGCCTCCTCGCGGCCGAGCCTGAGCGACCCCCGGTTCTGCGGCGCCCTCGCCCTCCGCCCTGATTTCCCCCCGCTGCCCTCGCCGCCGCTACTGCTTCAGCTCTCCGTTATGGCAACGGAGCCACCGTCCCCGCTGTGGCTCGAGGCGCCCGGCCCCCCAGATGCGCGGACCCCAGCGGCGAGCGAGGCGGACTCGGAGAGCACCCCGAAGCCGGCGGGCGGCGCGCTCCGCTTCCTCAACGGCTGCGTGCCGCTCTCGCATCAGGTGGCCGGGCACATGTACGGGAAGGACAAAGTGGGTAAGTGGGGGTGGCGGGGCGCCGGGCCCTGGATGGACGCCCCCCGGCCCCCGCGCGGGCCCTCCCGCCCTCCCCCGGAGCCTCGCGTCCCGGGCCGCGGGGTCTCGGGTAGGGGGGCGACCCCGGGGCGTGGGGCGCCGGGCTGGCAGCTGGAGGTGGCGCGGGAGAGGGAGGAGTGCCTGCCTGGCCTGCTCCCCAGGGCGGGCGGGTGTGGATGGGAGGCGGCGTCGTTAGTGAAAATAAGGAACTTTAATTCGGCTGGACGGGGAAGTCAGTTCTCCCCCGAGCACGAGGTCTGTTTATTATGAGCGGGTGAGCGAGTGCAACAGGGAAGGAATGAAATGCACATGATGCGGATCTGGTGCTTCTTTTCCCCCCGCATAGCTGGAGGGTAGGGGAAAACGTAGGTCCGTGTGTGTGTGTGTGTGTGTGTGTGTGTGTGTGTGTGAGAGAGAGAGAGAGAGAGAGAGAGAGAGAGATCTCTTATCCGGGATCCCTGTCCCTGTCCCTGGGAGGTTTCCTGATAACCTGGTAGATGGTAGATTTCTCCCGGAGGCTTGGTTCCCGGAGCGGCATCTCAGATTCCCGGTAGGAAACCACAGCCTGCTGTTGTGCTGGAATGGCCCGCAGGTCCGACACTCAGTTGTTGGTGATCATCTGTTTATGAGGCTGCACCTTGGCATGTGGAATCGCCCCCCTCTCCCCCAGGGTGAAAGCACCATCCGGGGCCTATCTCCACTTCTTCTCTTGAGGATTGAAAGTTCAGCTGAGGAACTCACATGCACCTAGCTTCCTCGCACTGGTTTCCTGGGCCACAGTTCATTGGGGCGGCTGATGGATGGGGGTGCAAGGTCTTAAGGCCTGGAAGCCACTGGGCACAATTGGGTGGATGCTGGTAAGATGGTTTGGGTTTGGGCCGGGCAGGTAATCCGGACACTGTTAGCAGAACTGAGGCTGGTTAAGTCTGGTTAGGTGGCAGGCCCAGAGTTACCCAGCTGCGGTGTGGTAGGAGGCAGACACCTAGGGCCCGGCCTCACGACGGCCTTTCCCACCGTGTGTGGGGCTTGGAGATACAGATGGTTGAAAACGGATGGGCACTCGTCTGAATGGAGGTTATTTCTCGCTGAGCGACACTTCCCACTACGTTGTCTTTACCTACTTTTCTCTTTTTGGAAGTTGGCGTTAATGATAGTGTCGTGTAGTTTGTGTGCCTCTCTCCCCACTCAATGGCGCGTTCCTTGAGGTTGGCGACCGAGTCTGCGTGCGCATCCTCACGGCCTTGTGCACGGGGCTCAGCTAAACTCCGCGAGGGGGTGTAATGTGAAGAGTGCCGGTTCCTTTAGAACACCAGGTAAGGAGATAAGCGCCATTCTCAAGGTGTGTGTATAGATGTAGGGAAACAGCGTTCTCAAGATGCTCCCTTCACCTCAACTGATGGGCGGAGCATGACGTGACCGTCAGCCTGGAAATTAACCATACACCTTATATGGACTACACATTGGACCACTAGTCCACACCTGCTATATACCTTAAGCCAGGACCATAATGACAACGCAGAAAGCCACCAATCAGTGTGCGCTGAGCATACTAAGCCCCTCCCCTTCTCTTTCTGCCCCTCATAAAAAGCGCTCACCCCCGCATGCAGCCCTTTTCTCCCTTTGCGAGGCAGTCCGGCAGGTTCTATTCTAATAAAGCCTGTAGTCCTGGTTTTCGGCCTCAGACTGATCTTTCAACTTAGCATGTAGTCTCATGTGTCACTTAAGGTAATGAGGATCTGAGCGCACTTAAGGGGTAAAGTATTAATACATGTATACCCTATTGATTTATACTGGTGAGTTGTGATGATAATATTCCCAATACACTATTTTAAAGGCCCAAATAAGTAAGGGCACCTAGAGATCGACTTCTGTGTAAAGGACAAGAGATAAACAAAACCCCAACATAAGCACAATCTTGAATGATTGTCACTTAATACTGTAACCACTGCTTATCAATGTAATAGTGAGCCTATTCAGAGAGTTGTCTCTGACTCATTACAAATGTACCTTGAATGTGAATTAAAGCTAAATTGGGAACAGTGGCTGAAGAATTTGTTACCAAAATTACCAAAGAAGAGAGTAATTTAGATTCTAGAGGAAGGAGTCCATTCAACTTAAAAGAAACTTTTTTCAATTTCGTAAGACTTGTAAGCACGCTTCCTGGAGAAAGGGAGGTACCCAGTTTATTAACACTGGTGGACTCGGGGAATAACTTCCAAATCAGAGTGAAGTAACTTGCAGGCTTCGCTTTTTATAACCTCCTGTGGTCTTTGTTTTGCATGTATGGTTTTGCCCCCTTTTGTGGGCTTACAGAAAAGCCCCCAGGTGTTGGTGATCTGTCCTGGGGCCAGCAATAATGACCTTCCTCCCCACCCACCTCCTACCCCCCAGGGCAGTGTATTCACAGTTTTTATAGCCTGACACAGTTTGTAAGACCAGTTTCCTCCCCAACTAAGGACTATCTTTGTATCACCAGTACACAATATCTCGAACATACTATGCTATTTAATAAATGTTTGATGAATTCAATTCTCATTTATTTACACAGATTTGCTTATATTGTTAGTGAAAGGACACTGAGGATAATCTTCCCTATTCCTAAAATGCATAACAAGATGATCAGTAATTCAGAGTTCAAGACTTTACATCGCTACGTACAAAGTACAAGTACAAAGAACAAAGTACGTAGAGTTGTCAAGTAGATCATGTAGATCATAGTTTGGTTTGGCTGTCAACTGAAATTCTCAGAATAAACTTTCTTAAAAACGTTGTGTGAATATTGGTTTAAAAGTTTTGTTACTATGGGTAAGTAACCAGTTTTTCGATTTAGGATTGGTATCTTAGTGATTTTCAAAAAGGAGTTGGTGCGAATGAAAAAACTGTTCAGGAAAGTAACCTAACAGTGTGATCTGATCATAAATTCCTAACTGGGCAGGTCATGGTAGGTGTATAGCTTTAGTAAAAGATTTATCTTTGCCTTAAGCAAGCCCTGTCCTTTTTTTTTTTTTTTAAATCTAAGATTAACACACATTTTTTAAATAACCACCCTCTAGAGAACACATAGCCTTTTTAACTATCCTGTAATTCTCTCCTTGCTTTCTCCCACCTTTATGTAATCTTTCTTAATTTCAGATGCATAAAAGAAACTGCAAATTGCCATTCTGCAGAGTATTTGAAATCTTGCTTCCCAGCAGTTGTCATCAGTTTTGGCTTGAATGAACACTTTTAAAAATTCTCTACTGGTTTGGACATTTCTTACACCGACATTGCCTTTGTTAAATTAAAAATTAAGAACGTGGAACCAATAGCATAACAGTACTTGAACAGAAAAATAGATCTTGGTATAGTTAAGTGACAGTATTTTATAGTTCTGATATCAGTTATATTTTATGTTCTTCACTCAAATCCTATTTCATCAAAGTACATTGAATTTTTCTAAGAACAATAGTTTGTTTGTTTTTTTATTGTAAAAGTAGTACATGATCTTTTAGGGAAAAAATTTCAAGGAATAAAACAGTACAGTGGTACCCTTCCCCCTACTCTCTCAAGTGCAATAGCTGGTAACTATTTCTGGTGTATCCTTTCAAGACTTTGTTTCTGGGCACATACATAAACACATAACATATTTCAGACTTTTCTTATAAACATATATAAGCAGCTTTTTGTTTCCAGCCTGTATTTTATGTATATCCATGTTTTTGTACCTAGGATATACTTCATTCTTTTAAAAAATTATGTTGCATTCTGTAGTGTAGATATATTACAGTCTATTCCTCTAGTGTTGGATTTTTATTATTTTTGTTATTATAGTATGTATTAAACATTCTTGTATACACTGCATATTGTGTAACTCTTTCTGTAGTAAAGTCACAAACGTGTAATTGTTAGCAATGTAAATTTCCAAACTTCACCAAAGTTAGCATAAGTCCTTTTTGTTTTAATATTTAACATGTACCATTAATTTCTTTCAAAAGTCCTCAAAGATTTAAACAAATAGTTGAAATCTCATATTTGTGCCCTGATCCATTTTAGGACACATAGAATAAGGTAGTCTATGGGAAAAGGGGATTTAAACTGATACTGTTTTTGGGGGAAAACCACAACATTTTTAGTTTATTGTTTATTTTACTAAATTTTCTCTGAAACTAATCAACTTAAAAAAGTTGCAAGAATAATACAGAGAACTTAACATTTTTCTGAATTTTTGACTATGCACTTTTTTCCTGAACTATTTACGTAAGTGTATATATCTGTAACTACAGCACATTTATAAAATACTAGAGGCCCAGTGTATGAAATTTGTGCACGGGTAGGGTCCTTGGCAGCTGCCAGCTGCCGGCCAGGGCCTCCCTTCCCCCACCACCTGCTGCTGCTGCTGCTGCCACCACTGGCAGGACCAGTCATGAGGCGGTTGGCCCCACCCCTAGTCAGACTTCTAGGTGGAGGGGACAATTTGCATATCAGGCTTTTATTATATAGGATGGGAAATTTGACATGATACAGTGCTCTTATCTATAGTCCATATTCCAATTTTTCAGCTGTTCCAATGTCTTTCATTGTATGTGTTTTTCTCTTGACAGGATCTAGTTCAGGATCATTTATTGCATTTAGTTGTCATGTCTCTTAGATTCCTTTAATTTGTATCAGTTCCCCAGTTTTTCTTTGTCTTTTATAATATTGTCATTTTTAAAGAATACAGGCTAGTTATTTATGAGATATTTAATTTTTGATGGGTTCTCATGATGAAATTCAGGTAATGCATTTCTGTTTGGAATATTATACAAGTGTATCCTATTTATTTTTAAAACATTTATTTATTGATGTCTAGAGAAAGGAAGGGAGAGGGAGAAAGAGAGAAACATGTGACAGTGAGACATCCATCTGCTGGATGCCTCCTATAATGGGATTGTGCCCGTAACCAGGGCATGTGTCATTATGGGGAAACAAAGCAGCCACCTTTCTGTTCACAGATTGAGTCCAACCAACTAAGCCACACCTACCAGGGCCAAGCATATCCTCTTTAAGGTATCACATCTGGAGGCTCACAATGCCCACCTGTACATTATTAATTTTGATCATCTGGCCCAAGCTTGGTCTGGCTTCTTAAGTATCCTATCTAATAAAAGAGTAATATGCAAATTAGGCATCACTCCGTGACAAAGATGGCCACTCCCATGGCCACAAGATGGCAGCCCCCATAGCCACAAGATGGTGGCGCCGAGTCTGGCTCAGCCCTGCCACTGAAGTGGTCAGGCCGGTTAGCCAGGCAGGTGGTGGGAGATGCGGGGGCCCCGAGGGACGGAACAGGCGATCAGAGTGATATGGGGGTCCCCTGCCCAGGCCTGCATCCTCGTCCAGAGGTTATAGGCCTGGGTAGGGGTGGAGCTGGAATTGGAGAGAACTATGGGGAAACACCTTTTCTTACTGCTCATTGGCTAAGCTTCCTGTATGCCACTGGTAATATTCTTAGTAACTTGGGTAATAAGAATCCCTAAACGCGATCTAGGGTTTTTCCACCACACTCCTGGAGAAAAAAAATGCAGGTCGCTGCTGGAGGGCTAAGAAATGTCATATCCTGCCCTAGCCAGTTTGGCTCAGTGCATAATGCCTCAGCCTGCTGACTGCAGGGTCTGGGTTCAGTTCTGACCAAGGGCATGTACCTAGGTTGCAGGCTCCTCCCTGGCCAGGGCCCAGGTCAGGGCTCATGCAGGAGGCAAGCAATCAAAGTGTTCCTCTCACTTTGATGTTTCTCTCTGTTTTTCCCTTCTCTTCCACATTCTCTAAAAATAATGGAAACATATCCTCAGGTGAGGATAAAAAAGAAAGAAAGAAATGTCATATCCTATGAAAGACACATCTTGAAAATGCCTAAAGAAAGTTGTCATTTCTTCATGATAAAGGGACTGGAGTCCGTGGTGGCAGCGGTGACTGGCAGTTGCTGCAGCAGTGGGGTGATGGGGCTGGTGGCTTCCCCTGATTATCCTGGTCGACTCCCACACAGGGAGGCCAGACTGTGGCTTAGGCCGGCTCCCCAAGGGAAGCAGGGAGCCGGCCTAAGCCATCAGTAGGACACCCCCTGAGGGCTCCCCATATGTGAGAGGGAGAAGGCTGGGCTGAGGAATCCCCCCACTAGTGCACGAATTTCATGCACCTGGCCCCTAGTATTAATATTTTTCCACTTTCAAAAAGTAATATTAATTTTAAGATTATACAGATATCTGGATCCTCATCATACTTCACCCCTAGATTTGGCATCTATTGCTGATTCTTGCCTAATAATTTTTCTAGTGGAAAAATTAGTATTTTCCAGTTCTACCACTCCCTCTATGTTAACAGTCAGCATTTCATATTGATACTTTCTCTTCTACTGAGGATATGTGGGTAAATTAATATTTTCCAGTTCTACCACTCCCTCTATGTTAACAGTCAGCATTTCATATTGATACTTTCTCTTCTACTGAGGATATGTGGGTAAATTAATATTTTCCAGTTCTACCACTCCCTCTATGTTAACAGTCAGCATTTCATATTGATACTTTCTCTTCTACTGAGGGTATGTGGGTAAATTTTTAAATTTATTTGGATTAAGGCTTTTGGAGGGTTTATTTTTAGCTCCCCCTTCTCTATGGTCCTGTTCTTTTGAAGTACAGTTGGATTAATTTGTTTCTGTTTAAACTTAGTTCTTCATGTTTCTGTTTAAACTTTAGTTCTTAGTTTATTTAGCTAGATGTTTTTGAAAGCCTATTAAAAAGTCAGACTTTACAGAAAGGTTTATCAGAAGTGTCACACCATTCCCTATCACTCTACCCCATTCCTTTGCATCCCTTGTAGGTAACCAGTTTATTGTGTTTTGATTTTTCATTTCTGTTTCTTGTTACAGAAATAAGCAGATCTATATAGGTCTTCTCATTTCTCTTTTCGACACAAAAAACAGTGTGCTGTATATATTGTTTTGTATGATGCTTTTTAAACTTAACAGTATATCCTAGAAGTCAGTACTATCAGTTCATGGACAGCCTCCTCATAATTCAGTTGTATTCCATTGTGCACATATACCCATTTTTTTTCAGCCAGTTATCTGGATTTGCCTTTGGACTTTCATGTATTTATTTTCACTAATTTGTTAATCCTAGCAATAATACCGCTGTCTTGATTGAAGTTGCTTTAGGATAAAGTACTTACTCTTGAATTACTGAAGAATAAGCATTCCACTTTGTTTTCAAGGTTATCTTGACCTTTTCTGGCTTTTTGCATTTCCTCATAGATTTTAAATCAACATATTATTTTTCACAAGAAACGTGATAAGATTTTGTATCTGCTTTGAATCTATATATTGCTTTTGTATCTGTTTTGAATCTGTTTTGTATCTGTTTTGTATCATTTCTGTGGTGTATGATAATGATTTTGCAGAACCATTTATTTAAGACTAACATATAAGCATCATGATTCCTTCCCTCTAAATAACTATATCTCTTTTAAGAAAAGAATGTTTTCTTAATCATGAGAAAATTATCAAGTTCAGAATCTTTAACATTTGGCTTTTACCATTATCCTGTAATATCCTTTTATAGCAATTTCTCCACATCCAGGATCACACATTGCATTTAGTAGTTATGACTCCATAGGCATTTGGAACAGTTTTTTTTAAATCTTTTCTTTATTTTTCATAACCATGAAATATTTGAACAATATAGGCATATGAGTTTTTAGAATATCCTTTAAGTTTGTCAGGCTGTTGTCTCATGATTGGATTCAGTTAAATGCATTTTTGATAAAATATATATTAGTTATGTAGTATTCTTGGACCATCATTTCATAAGACACAGAATGTCAGTTGCATTACTAGATGTAACTTTGATTTCCTAAATGTGGTCTGCCATATTTTCCACGGTAAAGTTTTTATTTTTCTAATGTAATGAAGTAATTTAGAGGAATATTTTGAGACTGTTAAATATCCTGTTCTAATCAAAGTTTTCATCTGGTATTAAAAGCATCCATTGACGATATCTGATCAACTTATTGCTATGAAAGTTGCAAAATGGAAATATTCAGTCATTCTTGTTACAATTGTTAGTTGGTATTTCCCTTTAAGGAATAGTTTTCTCTCTCTCTCTCTCTCTCTCTCTCTCTCTCTCTCTCTTCCCCATTCATTCATTCATTCTTAGCTTTGACTAATAGTCCTTTTAAACTTCCACGGATGGATCTTAGCCATTGTTGCTGCTCATTATTAAAAAATACATATTTTATTAATTTTTTATAGAGAAGAAGAAAGAGGGATAGAGAGTTTAGAAACATCAATGAGAGAGATACATTGATCAACTGCCTCCTGCAACCCCCCCCCCCCCACCAGAGATGTGCCCTCAACCAAGGCACATGTCCCTGACTGGAATCGAACCTGGGACCTTTCAGTCCGCAGGCCGACGCTCTATCCATTGAGCCAAACTGGTCAGGAAGTTGCTGCTCATTTTGATGTTCATGTCGACCCAGATTTGGGCAGTGGGAGCTTTTTCAAGCAGGCTCCTGTGTCTTTTAAACATCCCCCCCCCTTTTTTTTTGAAAGCATTTTCTCACTTTCTGCCATAATAAGATGTTTGATATTCATCTTGTACTTTCCCTGTCCCAGCCTTGGAATGAGCCATATTTTTCTTCAAGAAATCTGGTTCCTTTGGGAGTAAATGGTGTTTAAAACGAAGATCGAGCACTGGGTATACCATTGCTCCTTGCGTGTAGTTGCTGTTTGTCTTCTCAGCAGATTGGACTAAGAAGTACATAATTTTGAATTCTTAAAAATTTGAGTTTAGCCCTAACCGGTTTGGCTCAGTGGATAGAGCGTCGGCCTGCGGACTCAAGGGTCCCAGGTTTGATTCCGGTCAAGGGCATGTACCTTGGTTGCAGGCACATATCCAGTGGGGAGTGTGCAGGAGGCAGCTGATCAATGTTTCTCTCTCATTGATGTTTCTAAGTCTCTCTTCCTCTCTCTTCCTCTCTGTAAAAAATCAATAAAAAATATATTTTTAAAAAATTTGAGTTTATACTTACGTATAATTTAAAACTAATACTTCAGGGTTCTTCTTTGCTTCTTTATTCTATATTTGTATCTCCTTATTTCCTCATTGAGAGCCCTGTCTCCTCAAAATATCAACATATTTACTAAGTTTGAAATATTTAAATGAACCTTACATTCCCGGAATAAGGTCCACATGGTCATGATAAATTACCCTGTATATATTGCTGGATTAGGTTTACTAATGTTTTAATAAAGATTTCTGTGACTGTTCATTTGAAAGAATGGTCTGTAATTTTTTTTAAGCCTTTGTTGGGGTTTTAAAAAAATCAAGAATATGTTGACTTCACAAAATATGTGGGGAATTGTTTACTACTTTTCTGTTTTTCTGAACAAACTTGGTAAGATTGGTATTATTTTCTTTTAAATGTTTGATAGAATTTACTAGTGAAGTATTTAAGCCTACGGTTGCCTCTGGATAATTAAAATTATGAATTCAGTGTTTTTCGTAGACATAAATCAACTCAGATCTTCCATTTCTTCTTGTGTCAATTTTAATAATTAGTATCTAGAGGAAAGTATTCTTTTTGTCTAAGTTGTTGGATTTATTGCTGTAAAGTTCATAATTCTCTTATGCTTTTATTGTTTGTAGTATTTGTACTGTTATCATCTTTTATTTATTCCTGATAATGGTAATTTATGTTTGCTTTTCCTTTTTTTGATCTGTCCAGCTAGAAGTTTATCAGAGAACCTTTTAGTTTCATTGACATTTCCCCATTGTCCATTCTTACTTATTTTATTATTTATTTATTTATTTTTGCTCCTGTCTTTCGAGTTATTTGGGGTTAATATGTTCTTTTTTGTAGCACCTTAGGTTGGAACCATTAACATTTTATTTTGTAAAAAAAAAAATATTTTTATTGATTTCAGAGAGAGGAAGGGAGAGGGGAGAGAGAGGTAGAAATATTAGTGATGAGAGAGAATAATTGATTGGCTGTTTCCTGTATGCCGAGCCTGAAACCCAGGCCTGTGCCCCAACCAGGAATCGAACCACAATCACCTGGTTCATAGGACAAGGCTCAACCACAGAGTCAAGCCAACCAGGCTGGAACCTTCTTTTTACTTTCCTAATGCAAGCATTTAAAACGACATATTTTCCACTGAGCACTAAGCAGTATTTTTTAGCTGCATTCCACAAATTTTGGTATGTTTAGTTTTCATTATCTTTTAGCAAAAAATATTTTCTAACATTTATTCCTTCTGCATTTTGATTCATGGATTAAATAGAAGTGTGTTTACCTTTATTCTATTTGGTATTTTCCCAAATATGTTATTATTTCCATTATGGTCAGAGAATAATCTCTATGTGATTTTAATTCCTTTCAATTTTATCATCCAGCACATGGTCAGTCTTGGTAGATGTTCCATTGTACAGGAAAAAACATATAGTCTGTAGTATGTAGCATTCTTTGTCACTGTGACCAAGTTGTCCGATACTGTTGTTCATGTTTTAGGGAAGAGGGGGTGGAATTCTAACAATAGTTTATTCAGACTGATATTCCACAGATTTTGTGGCTACTTTCTTCTGATTGTTTTACACTTTCTTTTTTTTTTTTCCTTTTTGTGTTTCAATTTGAGTAATTTTTGTTAATCAGTCATTAAATTCACTGATTCCTTCCTCTGCTACTTTGTCTACTGATAAACCCATAGAAAGCATTTTGTCTCTGTTATATATATTTTATTACTAATATTCCATTTATTCAAAATTTCTCTGTACTGAAATTCCTTATCTTTTCATGCATTTGTCTACTACCTTTTCTATTACAACCCTACTAGGGGCCCAGTGCATGAAATTCATGCACTGATGGGGGGGGGATTCCTCAGCCCAGCCTGCCCCCTCTCACATATGGGGAGCCCTCAGGGGGTGTCCTACTGATGGCTTAGGCCCACTCTATGATCCCCTTGGGGAGCAGGCCTAAGCCACAGTCTGGCCTCCCTTTGTGGGAGGCGTCCAGGCTAATCTGGGGAAGCCACCAGCCCCATCACTCCACTGCTGCAGCACTGCCAGTCACCACAGCCACCAAGGTGTTTTCATCGACACGGACTCCAGTCCCTTCACCATGAAAAAATGACAACTTTCTTTAGGCATTTTCAAGATGTGTCTTTCATAGGATATGACATTTCTTTCTTTCTTTTTTATCCTCACCTGAGGATATGTTTCCATTGATTTCTTAGTGAATGTGGAAGAGAAGGAAAAGACAGAGAGAAACATCAAAGTGAGAGGAACACTTTGATTGATTGCCTCCTGCATATGCCCTGACCTGGACTCTAGCTAGGGAGGAGCCTGCAACCTACGAACATGCCATTGGTCAGAATTGAACCCAGACCTTGCAGTCAGCAGGCTGAGGCATTATGCACTGAACCAAACCGGCTAGGGCAGGATTTGACATTTCTTGGCCCTCCAGCAGTGGACCTTCATTTTTTTCTCCAGGAGTGTGGTAGAAAAACCCTAGATCACCTTTTGGATTCTTATTATCCAAGTTACTAAGAATATTACCAGTGGCATACAGGGAGCTTAGCCAATGAGCAGTAAGAAAAGGTGTTTCCCCTATAGTTCTCTCCAATCCCAGCTCCATCTCTGCCCAGGCCTGTAACCTCTGGCCAAGGATGCATGCCTGGGCAGGGGACCCCCAAACCCCTCCAGTCGCCAGCTTCACAGAGCCCAGCCGGTAAGAGGCTGATAAGCCATATTCTTCTTAGGGTTTAGTTAAGCTGATGCTGGGCTACAGTCTTAGATTTAGTATTTCTGTTATTGGCTCAGCTTCTCCCTTCCCCCGTTTTTTAAATCTTGATACTTTTTCAGCTGGGAGGGATTTGTCTGCAGTTTAAAAAACTGTTGGGTTTTTTTGGATTCTGGAATTCATTCACAGGGAGAATGCCTGGGATTACCATATTTTCTTACATGGCTACTTTTTTTGAAAAATTAGATGGGGTGTGTTGCAGAGTAAGTAGTGTGGGAGAATTGCTGGACCCAGCAATCTGTTAGAACTATTGTCTCTAATGCATCCAGCTATCACACATATGAAAGTGAGATCGAGCCCTGACAGGTTTTTCTCAGTGGATAGAGCATCAGCCTGCAGACTGAAGGGTCCCAGGTTCGATTCCAGTCAATGGCATGTACCTTGGTTGCAGGCACGTCCCCGGGGGGGGGGGGGGGGGGGGGGGGGGGGGGGGGGGGGGGGGGGGGGTGGGTGTTGCAGGCGGCAGCTGATGGTTTTTTTGTTGTTGTTGTTTCATTTTTTTCCATTTTTTTAATTACATAAAGTATTACAAAGAATAGTACATATATCTCTTTTTCCCCCTGCCCTTCCCCCAGCCTCCCCTACGCAGTGATCTTTTTTCTCTCATCGATGTTTCTAACTCTCTACCCCTCTCCCTTCCTCTCTGTAAAAAATCAATAAAATATATTAAAAACAAAAAAATTAAAAGTGAGATAGATTTTTGCTACTGCTTTTAACTTGCTTCTTGTTTAACTATTTTACTATAAATTAACATCTCCGGGGAAGTCTGGGGGATCTATAAGGGAGTAGCTGTGGAGACAATAAAACCAAGCAGTTCAGAATTTGTGTTCTGGTGCTTTGCATATAATAAGCAATGAAACATGTTGGTTGAATGTTAAAATTTCTGAAATAAGTAAAGAGAAACCCTTAAGTTTATGAAAGTCATTTATCTCTAACTTCAGGAACAAATCTAAATCTATTCTAGGATGCAAGATACACTATTACTAAAGCATTGAAAAATACAATATCCAACTTCTGTTCAATAGGTATCTTGCAACATCCTGACGGCACAGTTTTGAAACAACTACAGCCGCCTCCAAGGGGCCCACGGGAGTTAGAATTCTATAATATGGTAAGTGAGGTAATATTTGTTAGTTGTATTCATAGTGGTTTTCAGTTTTCTGGTGGTGACTCAGAAATATGTTTGATATCATGTCAGTATAATGCGTGTGTGACTGAAACAAAAGCTTAATGAAATATAATGCTTATCTTTACTGATGCAGCTTAGTATTTTCTATTCTGATCCACTACATTGATTTTTATTAATGGGTTGTGACCTACATTTTGAAAAACACCTGAGAGACTTTGTATTTCTCAGAAATGCTGCGTTTAAATGTTTTCATGATAGGATTTCTTAGCCTAGTGCTGATGTGCACTGTAAATCTCCAAAGCAGGGTGGTAAGGGACAGACTTAACATCTAATGAATCACATGACTAGGAGCACCACCCCATCTAATTACAAAACATTTTCAACACCCAAAGAAAACCCTGTAACTCTGAAGGCATGATGCTTTGTTCCTCCCTCCCAATCCCTGGCAACCACCAGCATGCTTCTGTGATATGTAACCTTTAGTGTCTAGTTTCTTTTTGGTCTCATATTTTTAAGGTACACCTATATATAGTGTGCGTTAGTACTTTGTTCCTTTTTATGGCTGAATAATATTTTATTATACTTACCACATTTTTTAAAAAAATACATTTTATTGGTTTTTTACAGAGAAGAAGGGAGAGAGATAGAGAGTTAGAAACATCGATGAGAGAGACATCAATCAGCCGCCTTCTGCACGCCCCCCACTGGGGATGTGCCCACAACCAAGATACATGCCCTTGTCCGGAATTGAACCTGGGACCTTTCAGTCCGCAGGCTGACGCTCTATCCACTGAGCCAAGCTGGTCAGGGCACTTACCACATTTTGTTTATCCATTTATCCATTGATGTACCTTTGGGTTGTTTCTATGTTTTGGCCTTTGTAAGTAGAGCTTCTATGAATATTCATGTACAAATATTTATTTGAGTACCTGTTTCTAATTTTTTTTTGTATATATCTAAGACTGGAATTGCTGGGTCATATGATAATTCTACATTTAGTTTTTTGAGGAACTATCAAAGTGTTTACCAAAGTGGCTGCTCCATTTTACATTTCTATAGCAATGTATGAGGGTTTTAATTTCTCTACATCCTCACCAGCACTTCTTAGTTTTCTTTCTTTTTAAAAAAAAATATATATTTTATTGATTTTTACAGAGAGGAAGGGAGAGGGATAGAGAGTTAGAAACATCGATGAGAGAGAAACATCGATCAGCTGCCTCCTGCACACCTTCTACTGGGGATGTGCCTGCAACCAGGCACATCCCTTGACTGGAATCGAACCTGGGACCTTTCAGTCCACAGGCCAACGCTCTATCCACTGAGCTAAACCAGTCAGGGCCTTAGTTTTCTTTCTTAAGGGTCGTCCAAGTGAGTGTGAAGTGTTGTTACCTCATTGTGGTATATTTTAATTTGCATTTCCTTAATGGCTAATGATGTTGGTCATCTTTTCATGTGCTTACTACTGACCATGTCTAAACCCTCTCTGGAGTAATGTCTGTTTAGACCCTTTGTTCATTTCTTCATTGGGATGTCTTTTATTTAGTCACTAGAGGCCTGATGTACAAAATTTGTGCAAGGGGCTTGGCTCCTGCAGCCATGGTGGCTGCCTCAGCCCTTGCAGCCTAGCTTTGTCCAGAAGGTGGTCCAAAAGATCTTTTGGCTGTCGGCTCTAATTAGCATGTTATGCTTTTATTGCTTTTTTAAATTATAAATAGGAGTTCTTCACATATTCTAGATACAAGTCCTTTGTCAGATATGTGATTTACAAATATTTTCTCCCATTTTTTGGGTTGTCTTTCCACTTTTTTCATAGTGTTCTTCGAAGCTTAAATTTTTAAAATATTGAAATTCAGTATATCTTTTTTCTTTTTTTTTGTTGCTTGTGCTTTCGGTGTCATATCTAAAGTTATATTTTCTTCTAAATGCTATGATGTTAGCTCTTAAGTTTAGGTACAAGTAAAAAGATACAAGCTAAAGTTAAAAAACAAGCACTGTTATAAATGCTTTACCATTATTAACTCATTTAACCCTCACAACTACCTGTGAGATAGGTACTCTTAACTTCATTTTATATATGTGTACATTAAGGCATGATTAGTTTAAATAATTTGATCATGATCATGCTAAAGTAAATGGTGGTCCCAGGATTTGAATGTGGGCAGTCTAAACTCTAGGATATATGTTTTCAGCTGTTACAGAATGTCTCTTTTTTGAAGAATGTGTTTTATATTTACTCTGTAAAAGTCTTGTCTGTAATTTGTTGGATTTATTCTAGGTACCTTATTTTTTTGTTTGTTGTAGACAGTTGTTCTTGAATTAAGTGTTCCAATGATTGCTAATATATAAGAATAAAACAGATACTTATCTACTGTTCTTTGTAATCTTGTTGAATTCTGTTTAACTCGTATTTATATGAGATTCTCTAACAATTTTAATTGTTCTCTATATAGATAATTATATATTTTGTAATTGGCAGTTTTGTTTGTTCTTTTTGAATCCATATATTTCTGTCAAGGACTTTCATTTCAGGGCTCAATAGAAGCAATGATGGAAGTATCTTCCTTTCATATAACAAAAGTGGTTTTAACATTCCCCTGTTAAAATATGTCTTCTCTCTAATGTTTTGGTAGATACTTCTTCCTAGGTTAAGGAAATTGCCTTTTGTGTAAGTCGAGGTTCTGACAAGAGATAAATTATGTACTCTGTCAGTTTAATAAAGGGATTGTTTACCTAGGCATGGTCAGAGTTATGACTACCAGGAGAGATAATGCTGTACCATCCCTGGGCCTCTAAGGGTAAGGAGAGGGAGTGGTTACTGGAACCCAGGGAAGGTAACTTTATGAGAAGATATGAACTGATAAGGAGGGAACCAGATAAGTAAATAACCCAAGCTCAACTCTCTCACACTAGTAAGAGAATGACCAGAGAGCAAGGGATCCCATTGATGGAGTTGATTCAGGTCAGCTTCTTGGGAAGAAAATTGTGGAGGTGGAAAGGGAAAATATATAGCATCCTTTCAATTTTTATTTCAGGAAACAATGTAAAGTATAATATGAATAGATATTGAATATTTTTGAACTACCTTTTCTGTATCTATTGAAATTAGCATGAGTTTCCTCCTTTAATCTGTTGTCATAAATGCCATTATAGCTATCTAATATTATATCACCTTTCATTTTTTGAAATGAAACCTACTAGAATGTCTTTTTTATTTTTAATAACACGAATTACTGAATATTGTTTGCTAGTGTTTTATTTCATATTTTTTCCAGTTATGCTCATAAATGAGATTGAATTGTTATTTTCTTTAAATTTTGCCTTTGGTTGATATCAAGTTCTTTTAGCTTGATAAATGAGTTGAGGAGCATTTCTTACTGTATTTTGTGGAAGAATTTTATCACATAAAGATTTTGTTCCTTAAAGTCTTGATAGAACTTACCTATAAACTTATTAGAGCCTCTTGCCTATCTCTGTTTCATTTATGTGTGTGTGTGTGTGTATAAAAATATATATACACACACATACATACATAGATACAATAGATACATATATACACATACATATATATATATATATATATATATATATATATATAGAATTCAGAGAAAAAGGGAGAGGGAGAGAGAGAGAGAAACATTAACGATGAGAGAGAGTCATTCACTGACTACTTCCTATACACCCCCTCCCAGGGATCGAGCCTGAAGCCCAGGCAAGTTCCCTGATTGGGAATCGAACTGTGACCTCCTGGTTCATAGATCAATGCTCAACCACTGAGCCACAACCACTGGGAATGTCTGTCTCTGTTTCTCTTTCTTCCTTTCCTCCTTTCCATCTTTCTTTTTAAAATCCTCACCCGAGGTATCTTTTCCCATTGATTTTTAAAGAAAGAAGAAAGAGAGGGAGGAGAGAAAGAGTGGGGGGGAGGGAGGGAGGGAGAGAGAGAGAGAGAGAATGAATTACAAGAGTGGAGGATTGAACCTGCAACCCCAGTATGTGCCCTTGACCCAGAATTGAACCAGCTTCCTCTTGGTGCATGGTTCCACGGTCAACCACTGAGTCACACTGGTTGGGCATTTTTCATCCTTCTTTTTCCCTTTTATTCTTTTCTTTGCTCCCAGAAGGGAACATATTTTTAACCATAGTGGATTCTTTCTCTGAGCTCTGTTTGGCTCTCCTCAGTAAGGCAGACCCATACCTATGGATTAAGCTAAAAAATTGCCTAGTAAAAGTGAGAAAGGGATTAGACTACTGCTTGAGAACTGTAGAATTATTTTGAGTGTTTTACAATTGGTTGCCACATCAACCACAAAAAAAGTAATTACCAAGTGTGTACACCACAGCATGCTTGTATAGACACTTTGCATTGTGCTCACTTTCCCTTAAATATTCCCAAACATGCTCAGCTACTAAGGAGAGGCAGAGACAGCTTAGTGAAAACAATAGGGTGATGGGCGTGGGAGGCTGGGGAAGGAGAAAGCAGTCTTCGAGTTAAACATCAGCCCTCAGTTTAAAGGTCAGCTGTGCATGTGCAGACCCCTGGTGTTTACTGGAATTATGCTTAGTCCCTGGATGCCTTGGCATAGAGTACAATGTAAACATGTGTCCTCCCAAGATTACTCACCCTACTGATTGTATCTAAAGATAAAAATTCCAATGAAGGCCTAATGAGGCAGGCAAAGGAGGGGGCCTGGCTTCTTCAGCTGGGGGTCTGCCTATGCACAGGCTTGTTTGGAAAAGTCAAGGAATAATTAGGGGCACCGCCTTCGACACTCCCTGTCTCCCCTAAGTCAGAATTCCGATAAACAGGGCATCCCAACACTTCCTTTTATCAGAATGCCCTCCTTACAAACTTTCCAGCCAAGTCTCATGCTTCCCAACATCTAGACATTTCTAATATTTTTTAGAATTATTACTGCTTATAAATCAACACATTAAGTGAGCAATGATTAGAATTATGTTGAGGTAAAGGATTTTTTTTAAAGGTAAAACCACAACTTCCTTACAGATATCAAATATGTATGTGTTAAAGATTTTGTTAAACTTATTATTTAATGAGGGAACTAGGCAGATGCTAAAACTGGCTCAAAAAATAAGTCAAAGAATCAAAAATTCATATGGAATAAAGGGAAGTTGAAATGAATTTAGGAATGTTCACCAAACTCCCACCTTCCATGAAGGTTCTGAGAATCTTCCCTGGCCAGAATTTATTTGCAAGAATTATTTTGATTTGCTAGGAGTTATCTACAGCTTACTTCGTTGTAAAAATAGTTCAAGGACAGTGAAAGGCTAGAATTAGATAACCTAAACAATACATAATTTTTCATTGGAAACACAGTGTACTCTTTTTTTTGTATTCACAGTTTGAGATATGATAAACAGTATTTTTATTTTAGAAAAGTGTAGGGCACTTGTAAAACATAAACTAATATGCAAGTTATATTTCTCTCTTTCAGGTTTATGCTGCTGATTGTACTGATGGTGTTCTTTTAGAGCTACGAAAATATTTGCCAAAATACTACGGCATCTGGTCACCTCCCACTGCACCAAATGGTAAGTTTTATCTAAAATTCATCTTTTATTAATTAAGGAGAGTGGTTTTATAAAAGGCTTATATAAAAGTAAACTTAGTATTAAAAAACTGAATACATGTGTGATTTTCTTTCTAATCATTCTCTACTTCATTAAAGAAACTTATTAATACTTTTGCTCTTCATAACCAGTTTCTTAAATGGCATATACAAATGAATGATCAGTCTGTTATAATTGAATGAAATTACATACACTAGTAACTAATACTATATTAATTTACAGATATTCTCTTTTTTTATAATTTCTGGGCAAATATTTTTTCATTTTGAATTAAAAAAAATCAGCAAATATATTTTCCTTGCATAACTTCTTCCCTGTCTCATATCCCATTTCTTTGTCCCACACTTCAGGGCTTTAAATTGCAATGTTTAAAAAAATACCAGTAAGTTTTATAGAGGACAAACTGATCTATGTAAGGGCACAACATCTCTCTCTTAATATTAGTTAATGCTTGAAGTAGTATTTGCCACTTCTGGGCTTTTGACTGAGCAGACAGAATTTAATTAAACAAGCAGCTTGACTGTAACTATTGAAGAAGGTTGCTGAATGGGGTAAGAGTTTGAAACTTGACTGAGTTAAGAATAACACATGGGCTTATTAAAATGCATATTAATAGGCTAAACGCCCAGACATTTTGATTAAAAAGGTTTATGTTAGAGTTCAGTGATATGTTTGTTAAAATCAACAAGCTTGCCCTGGCTGATTTGGCTCAGTGGATAGAGCATCGGCCTGTGGACTGAAGAGTCCTGGGTTTGATTCCGGTCAAGGGCACATGCCGGGGTTGCGGGCTCGATCCCCAATGGGGGGTGTGCAGGAGGCAGCTGGTCAATGATTCTCTCTCATCATTGATGTTTCTATCACCCTCTCTCTCTCTCTCTCCCTCTCTGAAATCAATAAAAATGTACATTTTTTTATAAAAGCTTTTTTTTTTCCCCTTTTTTTTAAAAAATTTTTTTTACATTTTTTAAAATTACATAACGTATAAAAGCTTTTTTAATGTAGATAGTACCTGGACTACATTTTGAGAGTAGGAAGGAAGGGGGCTCTAGCTTGAGCTTACTCTTTTCCTTAGTTCTTTGTCTTCCTTTGACTCATGGACTATGTATCAAGTTTCATCAATAGGGAATCATAGTATTCTCCTGTGAGTATCCTCAGGTAATACTAAATCAGCAGTTCCTGTGGGTATTTTGCATTCTCCTGTACTTCGGTTGTATGGGAGTGGGGAAAAGTGAGCCTGGGCTCTTTCTCCTCCCTTCCCCTTTTGTCTCCCCTTCCTCCCTTCTTGTCTATTAGTCCCAAATGTATATGTTTCTGATTCAGATCAGCATGTTGCTTAAATTATTTCACAAGTCATTGTGATCATAGAGATTTCCATTATAATGTAAAATACCTAGATTTCAATGGATTTTGCGACTGATTCATGTTTAACTTAGAATATTATTTAATCACTAGTGACCTGGTGCACAAAATTTGTGAACATTAAAAGGGAATTAATTAGAGGAAATATTTAATATTGTTATTTGCCCTTTCTCTATAATAGAAGTATCAGAGATGAAAGAAAATTAGTAAAATGTATATGAAAATCTCCCTCCTATCAGAGGCTGGGGTACACCATGGGACACAGAGTCAAATCCCCGCCCACCCATACACCTTGAAATCGCATGAGTCCCAGATCCAACTGGCCCCACCCCCATCAAGCCCTGCAGGACAGGGGGCGCAGCCTCAGGTCCCCCATCAAGCTCCACCGGGCAGGTGGGGCACAGCCTCAGGTCCCCTGGCCCTGGCATGAGGGTGTGAGGACCATTTGCATATTAGCTCTTTATTATATAGGACTAGGTGCCCAGTGCATGAATTCATGCACCTTGAAAAGAACTATGGGCATAAGGCTGTTGTGGGCACAGGGGCAGGTCGCACCCCATCCTTTGTGCCCCTGCACAGCCCCTCCCACTGCAGCCCCTGGTCCCCTCTCTGCCAGCAGCCCTGCTCCTACCACCGCTTCCACGTGCTGACAGCGCGGGCCCTGCTTGCACCCGCTGATGGCACAGAGCAATTGGGGCCAGTGCCAGCAGCGGGTGTGAGTGGCAGCTGCTGCCCCAATCACCTCTCAGGAGCAGGGGGAGGTAGAGAAGCCCTAGGGGCGATCAGGGCCAGCAGCCACCACTCACACTGCTGACAGTGCTGAGCGATCAGGGCCAGTGCTGGGCACCAGCAGCGGGTGTGAGCGGGGTGCAGGAGCAAAGAATTTTCTGTAACCACCAGAGGTTCACCCTGATGACAGTGACTGGCCCCCTGCCTTGGTCTGGCACCTCCTGCTCACCTGCTCCACCATCCTGCTGGGGCTGATGCCTGCCATGTTCGGCGCTCTGCCGCCGGCTACCCACACCCAACATGTTCTGCGTGTGCCCCCTGGTGGTCAGCACACATCATGGCGACCAGTTGGTTGGTTGGTTGTTCCACCATTTGGTCTATTTGCATATTAGGATTTTATATATATAGATTATTCCTCAAGAATGTGACATCTAAAGTTTAACAAAGGTTGAGGATGGTGTTAAATTGGATATCTAGATACTGTAATTAAGTACTCAGTTTTAAAAGATTATTTAGAAGGGGTTTTATTGTCTCCACAACTATTTCCCTTACAGCCCTCAGACTTTATAATAAATATGTATAAATGTTTATAGAAATACTTAGGTAATCCATGAGTGCAGTAATTCATGAGAGAGAAACATCTGTTAGCTGCCTCCTGCATGCCTCCTACTGGGGATTGAGCACAAAATCTGGGCATGTGCCCTAAAGAGATGACACTCAACCAACCAATTGAGCCTCACTAGCCCGAGCTCTCATTGTGCCTTTTTCCCCCCAATATATTTTATTGATTTTTTACAGAGAGGAAGGGAGAGGGATAGAGAGTTAGAAACATCAATGAGAGAGAAACATTGATCAGCTGCCTCCTGCACACCCCCTATGGGGGATGTGCATGCAACCAAGGTACATGCCCTTGACCGGAATCATACCTGGGACCTTTCAGTCCGGAGGCCGATGCTCTATCCATCAAGCCAAACTGGTCAGGGCTCTCATTGTGCCTGTTTAATGTCCTTGGAAACCTTACATCTACTTCATACCATTTGCTAATGGTTGAATATTATTTAGTCACCCTCCTGCAAGTGTTTCTCTGTGATATTTATACTAATTGCTGACTCTGGAGTTGTTTTAGCTTTTTATCTCAGTTTTAAGTTTTCCTCATTTTGTTTCTCCTGGAAGTTATTTGAGTGGTAAGATGTTTGCCTATCACTAATTAAAGTTTTTCTTTCATAACAGATTTATACCTAAAACTGGAAGATGTGACCCATAAATTTAATAAGCCCTGTATAATGGATGTAAAGATAGGGCGAAAAAGCTATGATCCTTTTGCCTCATCTGAGAAAATTCAGCAACAGGTCAGCAAGTACCCATTAATGGAAGAAATTGGGTTCTTGGTGCTTGGCATGAGGGTAAGAGTGATTATTAGTATAATACACATATTTTTCTTTATATGTTCTTTCCTTGAAAATTATAGATGTCATTATAATACTAATATATAAGATGATATATTTTGGAATTTGGTTGTCTACACCTCACCAATATGAGCAGAGATTTTTATTTTTTTGTTCTCTGATATATGGTCAGTGTCTCGAATGATTGTGACACATAGTATGTGATTAATAAATAAATGGATGAATGGCTGAACCTCATGACTCCAACTCTGATAATTTTGTTTTAAAGAGGTTTTAAGTTTAGCTGTAACATAAATAACGTGGTAAGTTAATGTTGTATTGTTTATGATTTTGCCACGAGGAAAGTACTACGTTTATATATTAATTAATTTTTCTATATTTTTAAAAAGGAAAAGGGAAACTAAAATTAGGTCACTGTGGATTAAAAACAGTTGTTTTATTTGCTCATGATTCTGTGGGTTGGCAATTTGAGCTGGCCTCAAGTAGATAGTTCTTCTGATCTCACCTAGGGTCCCTTGTGTGGCTGCGCTCATCTGATGGTTCTGCTGGGGCTAGGTGCTCTACAATGACCTCACTTATGTGGGGGACTTTGTTCTAACTTTCGGATGGGCCTTTTCCCATGTGGTTTCTCATCTTCCAGGAGTCTAGTTGAAGCGTCTTCATGTACTACATTCCTAAAAGGCAAGAGTGGGAGCTACAAGGGCTCTGGAAATAGAGGTCAGAAGTGTGGAGGTTAAGCCCTGACCGGTTTGGCTCGGTGCGTAGACCATCAGCCTGGGGACTGAAGGGCCTCAAGTTCGATTCCAGTCAAGGGCATGTACCTTGGTTGCAGGCACATCCCCAGTAGGGGGTGTGCAAGAGGCAGCTGATCGATGTTTCTCTCTCATCGATGTTTCTAACTCTCTGTCCCTCTCCCTTCCTCTCTGTAAAAAATCAATAAAATATATATTTAAAAAAAAAGTGTGGAGGTTAAGTTTGATAAATGATTGCTACCTATATAAGCATAATGGCATAGTTTCAAAATTCTTCATAAAAGATGATATATGGATCTTTTGAGTTTTAAATAGGAGAGTTAATAGGAAGCATTATAGATGAGTTGTTAATGTGATAATTATAATAGCACAGTTGAATTTGGTATTCTGATCAAAGAAATTGTTGATGCAGTTATTTCATTTAGAAAACAATAATTAAATGTGGGTATATATGAAAAGGAAAAAGGATTATTAGCATAATGTTAAAATAAATAATAAATAATCATCCCACAGGAGCAACTATTTAAGCATCCGCTGTTTTCAAATCTTACCCTCCCACTTTTCTTTTCACTTTTTTCAGAGGACCTTGCCTTTTGCTTCAGGAAAAATTTAAGCCACTAGATAGGATTTCCTTTAATTTCCTGCCAACAGATGTGCATACCTAACCTACAAGTGCTTTCATTTCCCCTTTATTCCTTTCTCTCACATTGATGAATTTTCTCAACTAAGGACAGCCCTTCCCTATGCCCTGGATCTCATTCCCTTCCACCTATTTAGGAATCTAATGCTATTGATTCTTTCTTGTCTTATATCTTCAACTTCTGTCTCTTTCCTGACACTCTTCCTTTTGTTTTATATATGTTCAGATCGCTCTCAATTTTTAAAAAACATCAAAACCTATCTTTACCTCGCTCTGCTCTCCACCAGTGGGTTTAACTTGCTTCCCCTTCACAATCAAAATAGTTATTTCCATTGCCTTACTTCCACTTAGTATTTTTCAGCCTCCAATCTGGCATTTGCTCTACCATGCCACCAGATCAGCTTTCACTAAGGTCCCTAACAACATCTTCATGTCACTAAATCTAAATGCCATTTTCTTTACTAACCTTTCTGCACTTTGAAAAACAGCCTTCAAGGCTGACTACGTTTTCTTGGAAACATTCCTTTTTGTGTCCTTGATATTACACCTTGTCCTGGTTTTTTCCAAAGGCTACTTGGCAGTTTTCTTTGCCCGCTTATTTTTTTCCTCAGTTTATTCTTTAGGTGTTGAGGTATTCCACTCTGTTCCATTTTACTGTCTTTATTTTCTGTTTCTTCCTAAGCAATGTCCTTTGTTCTTATTGGTTCAGTTTCACTTACACTGATAGTCCCAAAGGCATATCTGTAGCCTCAGCTTTTTCTTTGATCTCCTAATCTGGATAGCTAGAGCCCTACCAGACATTTTACTAGGATTATTTAAAAACATCTAGAACTAATATATATACAAAAGCGATACACTCATCTTGCAACCAACCACAACAAATCTCAACAAATACTGAGATTATTCCTTATCTCATAAATGGCAGTGCTAGTTTTACACACTGGAAACCATTACCTCTCAGAGCCATTCATCAATCCAATTGATCTTAATTTTCCAGCATCTCAAATCCCATTATCACCATTATCCTTTTATAGACCCTAGTCTCTTAACTGACCTTTCAAATTCAATTTTTCTTTCTTTCAATCTGTTCTCCAATCATTGTAAAATAGTCATGATATTCTCCTATTAAAAACTCTTCAGTGGGATTCCATTGCCTTAGGGTACATATACAGAAAAAGTAAAAAAAGGCATTGCATGATTTGGCCCTCTTGGGATATGTCGTTATCTAGATGAACTTTAGACTGGCTTATATGGTTATAAAAATTGTTGTTTTGTTATAATTTTATTTTGGTTGTGGATTAATTTAAGTAGAATTGATATCTTTAAAACTTTTATTATTTTATTGAATTTATTGGGGTAACATGTATATTTATAAAAGTCTAAGCGACCGTTATGACTGAATGACCAGAACAACCAGTTACTATGACATGCACTGACCACTAGGGAGCAGAAGCTCAATGCAAGAGCTGCCCCCTGGTGGTCAGTGTGCTCCCACAGCCAACCTCCCCTGGCGGGCCAACCTCCCACAGTCCCTCCCTCCAGGCGTTAGGCCCCATCACCTTATCAGGGCTGGGCCCTGGGCTGGGACAGGGAACCAGGGGTGGGTGGAGGTGGGGCTGGTGACCAACCTCCCGCTGGCCAGCAGGCTCCAGTGACGGTGTGGCGGTGAGAGAAGGGGGAGGCAGGGAACTGCACAGTGGTGGGCACCAAAGCGGTGTCAGTGTCCGGCGTCTGTTCCTTCCATACCTGGCCCAGCGACTGTCACCTCCTCTCCCGACCATCCAGCGTCTTCAGGCCCCAGTGGGCCTGGCCCCGATCAGCCTGACCCCAATTGGCCCTGATCGCTGGCCAGGCTTAGGGACCCCACCTGTGCACGAATTTCATGCACTGGCCCTCTAGTTGGTTAACAAAATTATAGGTTTTAGATGTACAGTTCTATAATATATCATCTGTATATTGTATTGTGTGTTCCCCAACTCAAGTCTCCTTCCATTACTATTTATATCTCTCCGACTTTCCCTCTCCTTTCCTCTGATAATTACCGTGTTGTTGTCTGTGTCTGAGGGTTTGGGTTTTTTTTTTTGTTTGTTTTTTGTTTTGTTTTGTTTTGTTTTTTTTTGCTTTATCCTTTGACCTTTTTCATCAAGCCCTCAACCCACCTCCCTTCTGACAGCTGTTCTGTTCTCTATGAGTCTGTTTCTATTTTGTTTGTTTATTTTGTTCATTAGATTCCACATATGAGTGAAATCATAAGGTATTTATCTTTCTCCGACTGGCTTATTTCACTTAGTGTAATGATTTCCAGGTCAATCCATAATGTCACAAGGGTAAGATTTCCTGCCTTTTTTATGGCTGAGTAGTATTCTATTGTGTAAATGTCCCACAGCTTTTTTATTCACTCATCCACTGATGGCCACTTGGCCTGCTTCCAAATCTTAGCTGTTGTAAATAATGCTGCAGTGAACATAGGGGTACAAGAATTGATATCTTTTATATTGAGTCTCCCTTTCTGAGACCATGGGTGTGTGTTTGTGTGTCTTAGGAATTTGTTTAAAGATGTCTTTATATAGATTGTACCTTTATTTAGTTTATTTCTCTTTTGTTGCATTTGTAAATGGAGTTTTCCATTATGTTTCTAACCAGTTATTTGTGTATATCAAAGCTCATTTTCTGCTTACTAATTTGTACTCAGTCACCATTTCAAAATTATATTAGTTTTTCAGTTGATTTTTCAGTATATGTCCATTACCTATAAAGAGTAATATTTTTATCTCTTCCTTCCCCAATTATTATTCCTCTAATTTCTTTCTTGTCTTATTTGCATTTGCTAGCGGCTATAGAACATTAGATAGTAGTGATGCTAAAAGGCATTGTGGTAGAACACGTTTTTTGGAAGCTTCTTATATTTTAGGACAGATGCTTTTTTTTTTCCACTTTAAACTTGAGTTAAGGCTGACCTTTGGTGGATAATTTTTCTTATTGGAAATATTCATCTATCCATTTAAAGAGTTTTCATCAATAGTGGATGAAATTTATTAAATACCTTTTTAGAATCTATTGATATGACAACATAATTTTTCCCCCCTTCAATTCATTAGGATGATTCATATGAATAGATCTTTCCACCTTTAACCACTGCTGAGAAAAATTCCATGCAGTCAAGGAGTATTCATTTTTAATATTCACTGCTTTTTCTGACAGGTTTATCATGTTCATTCTGATAACTATGAGACACAAAACCAGCACTATGGAAGAAGCTTAACAAAAGAAACTCTAAAGGAAGGTAAGGATTGAACAATCAGATTTTAATGCTTTTATTACTGCATAAATATCAAAATAATTCTAAAGTGATTTCAATTTTCTCTTTTGGAATAATGATTCAATTCACAATAAACTTTTTAACACTTTGTAATCGGACATTTTCCCGCCAAATCGTAATGTGGGGCTTTTTTGACATTTTCTCGCCAAAATTAGACTTTCCGTAAAATATTCATATCTTTCCATCTGTTTGATATTTTTCTATGAAACTTTCAGTGTTTTAGTTTAAAAAGAGGTCTCTATTTATTTACTTTGCAAAATATGTGTTGGCACCCTTGTTTACAAGTTTACCGCTCCCCACCACTTAGTGGAACAAAACGAGTTAACTCGTCTCCCGCGCTTTGGTATAAAAAGCGATAAGACAAGTTTACTCATTTCCCACAAAAAATGTGTTAAAAAATGAAATTTACATTCACACATAATCTCTGGTTCATCATACACCAAAATCTTGGGTGTATCTTACGTTTTTATTTATTTACTATCTAATCTAATAAAAGAGTAATATGCAAATTAACCATCACTCCGAGACACCCAAGCCACGCCCACCAGCCAATCAGAGCGACTGTATGCAAATTAACCCATCCAAGATGGCGGCTAATTTGCATACACAGGCAAGCAAAGACTAAAGACAGCATAGAAGGAAGCCAAGTGCTGCAGAAGGGAGCCAAGCGGTGGAGAAGGGAACAGAGCCGAGGCAGCAGAGATGGTGAAGATGGGAGGGAGGGAGCCAAGGTGGCAGAGGTGGGAGGGAGCCGAGGCGGCAGAGAAGGGAGATGGGAGCTGAGGCAGTAGAAACGGGAGATGGGAACTGAGGTGGGCTTCGCTCCCTTCTCTGCTGTGCTCTGGCTCAGAAAGCCCTATTCTTGCAGGAATCTTCTTGCAACGGGCCACTAGTACTTAAATAAAAATGAACATCTGTGAACCAACCAACTAGTCAAAGTATTGGAACTAAAGGTTGTTTTTAAATTCATAGTATATAGTCCTGGCTGGTGTGGCTCAGCATTAGTTGGTTAAGCATCATCCCAAGTACTAAATGGTTGATGGTTCGATTCCCGGTCAGGGCACAAGTCCAGGTTTTCCCCTGGTCTACCAGGGTGTGTGAGGAAGGCAACCAATTGATGTTTCTCTCTCACATCAGTGTTTCTCTCCTCCCTTCCTCTCTCCGAAATCAATAAAAACACATTTAAAAATCATAGTATATAGATCTTAGCATGTTAAAACTGTTACATAAGAGACTTTAAAATGTGTGTTGAAGCATGTCATTTTTTATTTAAATTTCTCTCATAGTTGAATAGTATTAGCTTCTAGAGCTACATTATGAATGAACAAGTGGCATGAAGAGTAGTTTAAAGTCTGTTAATATATATATTTGTAAAATATTTATGGACAAGATAAAAAAATGATACCCTAAATTTCTGGAAGTAATAGTCTATTGGAAGTTTATTCTTCACTCTGCCTAAGGTGTGGAACAGGTTATGTGTAATGTGAAGAGTTTGAAGAAGAATTTTTATTTTATGTGTAAAAAACAGGCATCCATCATGTGATTGTAACAATTAGTATTTGCCTCAGCTAATAGCAAGATAATATGCAGATCGGCTCTTTTTTAAAAAAATTATATATATTTTTATTGATTTCAGAAAGGAAGGGAGAGGGAGAGAGAGATAGAAATGATAAGAGAGAACCATTGATCAGCTGCCTCTTGCACACCCTCCACTGGGGATCGAGTCTGCAACCCAGGCTTGTGCCAGGAATCAAACCATGACATTCTGGTTCATAGGTAAGACTCAGCCACTTGTGTCACTGCAGGTAGGTATGCAGGTTGGTTCTTTATTGAAATATTCCCCAAGCTAATGTGAATATATTTTTTTAGCAACTTCTGTCTCAGAGTGGGGGAACAACTATTTAAAGGCAAAAATAAAATTGTACATACCCATAAATTTCCAAATATGTTAAAAATGGGCATAAATAATTTTAAGAGGCATAAATAATCTGATAGGTTAAAGCATTTAAAAGTATTAATTTTGGACAATATACTCAAACTGGAATAGTGCTAATCTCTAATGTTTAACTTGTTTGGAAAGACTGATTTAATCAATATTATTGAAACAAAATAATAATATTTAGTGCTGTTATGACTTGATATTTTGGTAATGGGCTGTTGACACCATTAAAAATGGTTATGAATTGACTCTAGATTTTAGATGAGCTCTTACATGTAATTCTGATAAATAAGTAATCCTATATAATAAAAGGCTAATGTGCAAATTGTCCCCTCGACTGGGAGTTCAACCAGGGGGTGGGCTGGCCAGCCAACCACCCCTTCCCCCAGCCGGCCTGGCCCAATTGGCCCTGATAGAAGTGGGCTGGCTGGATCCCACCGGTGCATGAGTTCATGCACCCGGCCTCTAGTCTTTCTATAAAATCCCTCAAAATAGCAAATGAAATAAATCTTGGAATACATTCCTTAAGAGAATATATGTAGAGAGAACTAAACTACCAGTCTATCTGTAATAAATAGTTTTGTTTAAAGGATATTTCACTTTACATAAGTGTAACTTAAATGTTCACCAGCATCTTCACCAGAAATTAAGTTTGAAGTCCAGGTTTCTGTGTCTGACTAGAATTCCTCCTAATTCAGTTTATTGCAAGGGATGATGGGGGGAAAATGATATCTACGATGAATTTACTTCCCAAGTTGTAGCTGTTTTATAATTACACTAGGGGTCCAGTGCACAAATTTTTGTGCACTGGGCCAGGGGAGGAAGGGGTCCCTCATCCTGGCCTATGCCCTCTCACAGTCTGGGACCCCTGGGGGGGGATGTCCACCTGCTGGCATGCATGGCCAGCCTGGGTGAGGGGCTGAGGGCTGTTTTCAGGCTGGCCACAGGCCCCTCAGGGTTCGTGCACTGGGGGGTGGGATGGCTGGTGAGTGCAGGTGTGGACGTTTCCAGCCAGGTGGCCTACCATTGCACATACCTGGTAGGCCTCCACCACTGAGGGAACACACCTGGTGCAGAGCTGGGTGGCAGGCCAGGGGGTGGACGCTGGTGCATAGTCCCTTGGGGGGGCCTTGCTGCTGAGCGGACACACTGGGGGTGGAGCCAGGCACACGCTCGCACACGCCCCACGGAGGCCTCCAGGGTGGAGCCAGGTGGCTGGACCTGTGGCAGACACTCTGTACAGGGGCAGAGGATGCTTGGGCATGACCCCGAGGGGGTACCCACCTCAATGCCCCGCCACTGAGCCTCTGAGGATGGGTGGGCCCAATTGCTCTATTCCCAGGCCTCACAGGGCCGGGCCGGGCTGCCGGCTCCCAGCCTTGCGGCTACTCACCGCCCTCTGGAACCACCGTAAGCACCATTGCTCTATTGCCAGCCCCAGCCTCAGGGCCGGGCAGGCTCCCACCCGAGGCCGCCCAGAACCAATCACTGGCGCAATCTCTCTATTCCCAGCCCCATCTCTCTATTGCCAGCCCTGGCTGCAGAACCGGGGGCCTGGACGGCCTCCCGGCCCTGCATCCACCTGCCATTGCCCGGAACCGACTGCCGGAGCAAGCAAGGGTGGAGGCCAGGCCTCCGCCCTCACGTGCCCCGGCTGCGCCCCGGAAGGCTCCCAGCCAGGGAAGCTGAGGCTGCGGCGGCGCCGGCCGGACCCCCGCTGGCCTCCCGGGCGGGGCGTGTGGGGGTCCAGCCGCCCCGTCCCAGCGCCCCGGAAGGCTCCCGGCTGGGGAAGCTGAGGCTGCGGCAGCCCCGTCCCCGCACCCCGGAAGGCTCCCGGCTGGGGAAGCCGAGGCTGCAGCCGCCCCATCCCTGCGCCCCGGAAGGCTCCTGGCCAGGGAAGCCTAGGCTGAGGCAGTGCCGCTCAGACCCCTGCGGGCCTCCCGGGTGGGGCCCACAGGGTCTAGCCGCCTGGTCCCTGCCTCCCCCACCCCAGGCTCCCGCCTGGGAAGGCATCTGCAGGCCCAAGGCACTGGATGCCTTCCCAGGCGGGAGGCTCCCAAGATGGCGGAGGCCGCAGCCCTGGAGAAGCTGCACACCGGGGCTGCGGCCTCCGCCATCTTGGATGGGCTAATTTGCATACAGCAGCTCTGATTGGCTGATGGGCGTGGCTAACCCAGTCCCAGAGAAACGGTTAATTTTAATATTTCGCTTTTATTAGTTAAGATTATCACTATAATAATATATTACAGTGATATTATATTTTCCTTTCTATAGGAGTTTCTAGGTTTTTTCATAATGGATTCTGCTTAAGAAAAGATGCTGTTGCTGCCAGTATTCAAAAGATTGAGAGAATTCTGCAGTGGTTTGAAAGCCAAAAGCAGCTTAACTTTTATGCAAGTTCATTACTGTTTGTTTATGAAGGTTCATCTCATCCAACTACTACAAAATCAAATGACAGAACTTTGGCAGAAAAGTTTTTATCCAAAGGACAACTCTCGGACACAGATATACTGGAGTATAATAA